>QXVZ01000327.1:112384-207338 GCA_008931825.1 Phallusia fumigata
TTTCGTGTGTCGTTCTTGAATCATTCTAATCAGTAAGGCCGAAAAACTTCTCAAAATGTTTAACTCACTTTTAATCCTGGTTTAAGGCCAGATATATAATTCTTTTATTCATTTCGTTTGTCATAATATGCCGAATGACGACGCACGACTTATAATCTATTGTTACGATATTAAAGAAATTCGAGTACGCTTGTTTCTACTTGATAAGTTTTAATTGGACATATCATAACTCCTTCTGGGTACTACTTTAATGGTATTGTGGCGTTACGATTACTTTTACCCAGTGTTTCATACCGGAACGGAACGAAAAGAAATAACGTTATTCGGTCTGGGCCTTTTTTTTTCGGTATTTCGTTTTGGTACCGATATTTTTATTTCGTTCCGGTCTGNCTGCTCCTTCTGGTGTTTGCTTTAGTGGTATTGTGGCGCTACGATTACTTTTACCAAGCGAAGTAAATTTAACTCAGCTTATTGCTCAGAAGTAACTGTACGCAACGTTTTTAAACAATAGAATATGAGTTATATAGTCAAACATTTATCTTTTATGGTGTCATTGAAAAGTGAATTTTACCTCGTGCAACCATATGCACTATCGGTAAATTTAAAACGAAGTTTACATGCTAAGAATTCAAGTAATTCACTTTTTTTGTTCAGCAACGTATCACAATTTTTTTTTTGAGAAACATTTTAGACGTTATGGCCTCTTGGCTATCACAAACTTGCCCGCATTAAATGATACTTNAAGTAAGCAAGTTGAAACACAAAAGGTTGTTGTTTGGTGGTTATTACGTCACACAACACGTAACAATTACAATCAAATAGATGACTCTTCCACTCCTGACAAACATTATCGGAGCATTTGGGATAAAATAAACACAAGGATAATGTTAGGTATCAAACACGAAATTTCAAGCAACTCCTTCGGGTATATGCCAAGACCGAAATACCGGAATAAAAAATAGCGGTATTTTGTTCCATTCCGGTATTTTGATTTTTTTTATTTCGTTATTTCGTTCCGGTAATTGGACCAAAATTGATTTATTTCGTTCCGTTCCGGTATGAAACACTGGTACAAACTATCTATATTTTATGTTTTTTGGACATTGTTTATTATTTGACACATTAACAGAGCTTTTAGGGTAACCACTGCAGCTATAAGGCAAACCACAGTGTTTAATACACCACAATGACACGTTATACAAACTGTCCAAGTTTCTCCCAATTTCAATATTGCTTAGTAATTTGACCCATTTTATGGGGGTAGTGGGGTAACCGCTGGGACATAGGCATCAATTCCCAGGGTGGCAGAATTTGCTAAACAACTGACGCTGGTGTGCTGGGGCTATAACGTAAAACAGAGAAGTGACTGTACTACAATGACATGCAGGACAGAAAGTCTAAATTTCATCCAATTCAAACACTGTTTAACAATTTGACCCACTTTAGGGGGTAGTGGGGTAAAACACATCAATTATTGCACCACAATAACATGTTATACAAACTGACCAAATTTAATAAATTAAAAGATTGTTTAGTAATTTGACTCATTTTAAGTGGTAACCATTGGGGCTATGGGGTCAAACTAAACTAGTGATACACACCTTGACCATATCTACCAACACATGTTTTAACCTTTAAAAAGTATCATTAGTTTCTCTAATACTGAGAAACAATAATAGTGTCAATACTGTATTATTGGGCACAACAATAGCTGGCTATTAGCAATTAGTTGTTTCATATCCTGAATATTGAATTCAGTTTTAGTTTAATTTTGGTACAACGACAGGAAGAATTTGGTTATAATGACATGATAAGGGTGTAAAACATGTTTCAAGTAACAGGTCTAAGTCCCACAATATATACAATTTTATGATCTAAGTTACACATAATTTTTGCTGATGCTGCAAAAATACAACCATGTGAAAATATCCCAATTACTTGCAACTTAGTATTTCCCTAATAATACACTAATGGTGATGCTGCATTTGGAAATATCACCTCAACACAAACAGCAGATGTTTGGATGCTGTTGTGGATAAAACAACACCTGTTTCCATTGCCCGGTATAACCTGGAAATTTGGATACAAATCTGCGTGGATATGTGTCATACTCTTTTTATTTCTTACAATACACTACCTAATGGGTATTTTTGTTTTGCTCATGCTGGGATGCTGATAGCTGTCATTTCAAAGTTGTAAAAAAAATTGAGGTAGATTTGGAACCAGGTTCACATTCCCTGACGCAGTATAACTAATCGCATAGTTGCTTGTTGTTACTACAAGGGGCATCCAGCTTCACTTATCAATGATACAAATTTATAACCACACATGGTAGACCAAATACCTTAAAACAGCAGTTCCCATGCACCCAAGTATTAATATAAAGCACACCACATGCTATTTTAGGAACACAAATAAATGTTTGGCATCTTTTTATTCAAAATATATATACGTAAAACTAAACCTGTATGTAATAACCATCACGGAGCCCTCCAAATTTTTCCTGTCCAGCGGTGTCCCATACATTAAACTGAATAGATCCTCTGTTTGTGCAAAATTGGATGGGATGCACCTCAACACCCAGGGTAGCCACATATTTTTTTTCAAATTCTCCGGTAAGATGCCTCTTCACAAAGGTAGTTTTTCCTGAAAATCACAAATAATCCATCAGATTGTTAACACCACAAAATAACAAGTTACCATACCTACACCACCATCCCCAACAAGCACTAATTTGAAGGTAGTAACATCTTTGTGACCATGAGGTCCTTGTGGGTGTTGTTGGGCCATTTTGTTGCAAATATAGGGTTACCAAAAATTTAGTCAAATATGTTGATGAAAACGATAGTAGCTAAAATAAAAACATTTTGATTGTAATGAAAGACAAGTTTATAAATTCCTCTAACCATAAAAAAACACAAGAAAAAATAAAACATTTAAATGTCATTAGATTTCAAATTTGTGAACTGTTCCAGCATATCGGAGAGTTGGTTTATATCAGAGTTGCTTTCTATTGATTTGGAATGATTCAACAACTCAACAAGTCTGTGCTCTATTTTATCAACATCCTGAAGCTTGTTTTGTAGATGGGCCTGCTCTTGCTTTGCATCTTTAATCAGTAAGTTTAGTTCTTTTATTTTTCTTTCTTGATCAGTAATAACATCAGTATTACTTCTAAAAGTGTCAGCTGAGGGTGTGAAAACTTTTTCAAATTTCTGCCGCAAAATTGAGTCCCGAACCATGGCATGTTCTGGAATATTTAAAACCACATGGTTTAAGTAGTTTGCCAAAATTTCTGAGGGCATATCAAGAGACGTGTAAAATTGTTCAACAAATTTTAGAACCCCAGTTTGTATGTCATCCGGTGATGTTAACTCATCCTCAAAATAATCATGGAGATAGGTCCTTGTTGCTGGAATAAGGGCAATAAAGTTTTGAACACATAAATTAAAAACCATGTCGGTCATTTGTTCTGCACATGTTCCAAAGTACTGAATGGCATGAAGATTTTCATTTGTAGCAACAGTTAATTCTTTTCTGATTTTTCTACCCGACATTTTTAATTTTGGTGTACAACTGTAACAAAATACATCTATGATTTGAAACAAGTCAAATAAATAAAACATGTTGTTGTAACAGGTATGGTACAGTACAATACTCAACCCCAACTTTAATTTAATGTAACCTTGTTTTCACAGAAAACAAAATGCCCAGGGACAAGTTTTCAACCACCACAATATAATCCAAACCCCCAAAATTTAAAACAGCCTAACCATAAGCATGGTTTATTTTTGTACTTGGGCTAAATCCGTTTCTGAAATATACCATTTTAAGTTGAATTATAAATGTGAAGCAACCAGGCAAAACGCTAAAACAAAAACAATCATTAAAATTTATAAAGACGCAAATGCACAAAAAGGGTAAAATGAACGTCAATAAATCTTGAAAAGAATTAGCCTTGCTACGCTTTAAGAAACCACATTGCGAAATTGTTTGTCACGTGGTGGTGGGCTAGCGGGGCAATTGGTGGTGGTTGATTTCTTCCCGCCCTTTATTCCGAAAGGGGGCTGCCGCATACTATTGTTTTATTTACGGTCTTGTGTCAATATTAAAAAAATGTACAGGTTATTTTTGTAAATAACCAGGTTAGGACCTTCGGTGAAAGGCATCTCTCTTAAAAAATCCTCAAATTTTTGACGCAATCTTCTGCAACAAACCTCGCTTAATCCGTATCTTAGCCTAATCCGGATTTCTAACTTTAAAATGGCAAATTCGTACACAAAACCACGTTGAAGTTACATGTTTTTTTAACAACTGCTTGCTGTTAGATACCTGCTTTACTGCATTGTACAGTTGTACTCCACATTGCACAATCTACATTCTACAATGTAACATCGTAATCTCTCTCGGTTGACCAACCGCCATTATTATACGCGTGTGACGTAATAGTCAATTGTCATGTTTGTCGCTCAATGTTTTCTATCTGTTTAATGCAGGGGTTCTATCTGTAAACTTTTGGGGTCGCGCCCCCTTTAGTTTGGGGTCGCGCCCCCCAAAATATCAAGTCTAGGGCCCCTATCTCCTTGTGAATAAAAACCCAAATAAAATATTGTTATTTATTTACAATGTCGCACATCGTTAGGAAAGATGGGACTACATTTTTAAACTTGGTGTTTTTAGGTCGGATTTACAGTCACGTTTGTACAAACTTTTGTCTTCCCACTTTCACGCCCCCCTCACAAACACTTCATGCCCCAGGGCGCGCCCCCCAGTTTAAGAATCACTGATTTAGTGCAACACATTTGTTTATTTCCAAGGAATTCTATCATTATTCAGTCGGTCAAGTGTTTAATTGGTGTGATATTTTTTAATCAACCACTATCTTCATAACGTTAGGCACGAAGTTAAAACAGAGGTCTGCGGTTAAAGCGAATCTTTGCCTAATCCGGATGAACTTTTCATCACGTCGGTCCGAACGAATCTTGATTAACTGAGAGTAAAAAGTTAACTGCGATTGCATACAATAATGAACATAAACAACCGGTTATCAACTTGTCAGATAATCATTTTGGTTGTAAGCAATACTAATATTAAAACTAATCAATTAACGCATTGAAGCTTTAGTATTTCTTTTCACAAATTATTACTTTTGTAACTATTAATTAGAAGATTTTTCATGCATTGTTTAGTTACCTATTTCTACTTAAGTCAAATATACCACATCAAAAACACTGGCTAAAATTTGGTGATCCACCGAAAACGAACCTGCTGTATTTCTATTTGGTCAACTCCAAAAAAGGTTGGAATGCTGTGAAGTTGTTGCTTAACACAATATAGTTTTGATGTTTCAAATAAGGACTAAAAAACGTTTTTGTGGAGGTAAAAATCATGGAAAAGTAAGTCCAAATTGTTTCGGTACTGATGCTAACGTCATCGTCGTGATTGTAGAAGCCATCAACAATCGTTCCAATGTGGCTAACAAACTGCATGGACTCTTTGATAATCAATAAATTAAACGTTAGATTTTTTGTGGCATGTTTAAGCATTTAAAATACATTCACAACTATTTCTAAAAACGTCAAAAACAACAAAGGTATTTGAAAACACTACAGATATTGAAAACAACCTCTTTTACAATGATATGATTGCAATCGATTGTTGTGATTTGTGTGCGAATCGGTGTGAAATATTTGGGTTGGATCGCCTTTCCTATTATTCACCTGCGGTAGGGTCCTGAACGTAGTACGTATTATAGTCGGTTACTTCAGGAAGAGATTTATTACAATTGGTTTAAACAGGTTTTACACTTGCGTAATTTTTTCTTTCAGCAAAACAACGCACAGATAGGGTAAAGTGAGGTTTGTTGGGATCAGTAATATATTTGTTGTTTTTTTCAACATCAAGGAATTGCCTGACACTTCGCTGTTGTACGAGTTGGAGTGGGTTTTAGATTAAGACATACTACATTCATGGTTCTACTATTCAACACAGAAATTTGTACCATTGACATCCAAGTTCCTAAGGTTTTGTTTTCCACGCAAAGATCCTCCGAAATTTGTTAAATGCCCAAGTTAGCACAGATTGTATCAAAGTTGCCGCAACTTCAGTTTTTGGAATCGAATTGCACTTTGAAAGAAAATATTTTTGTTCCCTGTTTGCCCCTTCAACCCTACAAATAAAGTATTTTTTTAAAAGAGTAATCCGTGAAGGGTCAGTGGTTGGATTGATTTACTTTTTGTTTTGTGGTAGGGTTTGTTCAGCATGAATTGATGTTCGGGCTATCTCATCTCTATTTCCCAACCCCTGTCATACTGACTGTTTTCCTAACCACAAGTGTTTCCAGATAGCCATCTGCAGCCATGAATGTTGTTGACATATACCCACAATTAATACTGTTTGGGTTTGCAGAGACGAAATTGGGTGTCATGTCAGTACCTGATAATGCAAAATGCATTGTAGACTTTTTGTTGTTGACACAACACAAGAACTTACTTCGAACAAAAGTATGCAAAATAGTTATAGACCTACTTTCAATTGTTTTCGCTGTTTTTAGAAAGATTGGTCAGGAAAGGTGTTGTGTAAATTTCTCCAAGTTAAGCAATGTCGGATAGGCATGTAAAGCTATACAATGAAAACCTTTTTTGCTCCCAAAACTGGCATCTTTCTGTTTTTGATTACCTTATAGTCCGCAAAGAGTGTTTGTGAATAAGCAGTTTTTGTGTTACTGGTTGCTTGACCCGGTTTTAAAATTAACTTTTTATTTCATGCAGCAATTGGAGTTATTTTTGCTAATGAAATTATATAATCTTTAAGCTTTTTGGTTGAAATATGGCAAGAGAGTATGACCATTTGTTCAAGTTGCTTATAATAGGGGACAGCGGTAAGTTTTGTTGGTATATTGAAAAATAAGTGTACGTAACATATTTTGGTTATTCCAAAGGTGTTGGAAAAAGCAGTTTACTTCTACGTTTTGCCGACAACACATTTTCAGGTAAACTATATCGAATCAAGCTTGTGCCTAATTTTGCATTTATGCTTTTTCAATTATAGTTTTCACTACTGAAATGAGTTTTGCTAAAAAGTTTGGATAACCAATTTCATATGATAACATAATCAATTGTCATAGAGGTGATACAATGTTGTCATCTTAAGCTGGTTCTTTTATGCAGTTCAATGTACCCAAACTAACAGGGAATTTGCAATGCATCATGACTAGGATGGTGACTACGTAGTGGGTAGAAACAGATATAGGAGCCCACTGACATCATTAAAACTTTCAACCTTTAAAATACATGTAACACCAAGTTTGTGTTGGTTGCAGATTTATACATTTTATTAGAAATGTAAACAAGTTTCAGCTGAATGTTAAAAGTTGGGGCCCATTACAAACACATCATTTAAATAGGTTATTCAGCAAAAATGGTTAGGTCAGTTTAAACTTTGGTGAAACATTAATATTCAGAAAAATCCTTTGCATGACAGTTGGATGTTTCAAACTGGCACTGAAACAATACATGTTCTGTAAAAAAAGGTAAAAAAAGTTTTTTGCTTTTAGGAAGTTACATCACAACCATTGGCGTTGATTTCAAAATTAGGACAGTTGAAATCAATGGTGAAAAAGTTAAACTTCAAATTTGGGACACAGCAGGGCAAGAAAGATTTCGGACAATAACATCCACGTAAGTATCATAAGCACCAGTGAATTAAGTTCTTGTAGTATTGGTCTTTCTTCAGGGGGGAACATACCATTCTGTATTCTGTCTTATGTCTGTTTGTTTTCTGCATTTGGATAATAACTTTTTTGACCCACAGACCCTACACATCTTTATAAAAGTGTCAGGAATAGTTTTATAAATAAACCGTTGCTACCAGGTATTGTATGAATTTATGAAGGCTCTTCTGGCAAATGTATTATGCGTACCGACATCGAAATGTTTGCCAAAAGAGCCTTCATAAAATCATGGTTTTATATGTTGATGGTTGGTGCATTGAGAGCACTAAAATGTTTTTTTGGTGGGATGCGTTCATGTTGTACCCCTAACTCTACTGAAGTTTTTTTACTTTGTGCCTCCAAAAAAGCTTGTTCCAAACCTTAACAGATCCATTCGATTTTTGGGGATAACTTTTGCCAAACTATCTTTATTATGTGGTTAGCCCCACTTTGCAAAATATGACAAAAGTATGTTAAGTATTTGTTTCAAAAATACATTTAATTTTTTTTTATTTAGGTACTATCGGGGTACACATGGAGTTATTGTTGTTTACGATGTTCAAAGTGCTGAGTCATTTGTCAATGTCAAAAGATGGCTGCATGAAATTGAACAAAATTGTGACACAGTGAATCGAATTTTAGGTTTGATTTATATTGTTTGCTAGTGCAGAAAAACGCTTGCTTTGCATTGCTTACAAAAAATTTGTGTGTTTCAGTTGGAAATAAAGATGATTCACCTGACAACAAAGTTGTTGAGACAGCTGATGCCCTTAAGTTTGCTGGACAACTGAACATAACCTTGTTCGAAACAAGTGCAAAAGAAAATAAAAATGTTGAAGAGGTATATGCCCTTTAAAATTTTCTTTATTCTTACTCCCAATTCTATGTGCTTTTCTACATTAAAAGTAATATTCTTTAAAATTTTTAGATGTTCACAGAAATTACCCGTCAAGTACTACATACCAAGAAAACTTCACAACATGTAGTTGGACCCTCTACTGGGGGGAATGCAATCAAAGTGAAAAATGATGGGGGGAGAAAAAAGAAGGGGGGTTGCTGCTGATTTTTATTTTACTTTAAAAGTCGAAATCGTGTGTTGATGCACATAAGGCAGATTGCAGAAGCCATGAAAAATGAAGCAGGCTGTCTTGTTGAAGGCTGGGCTCATACACATTTTGTTGGCATTGTCACATTACTATATCATTCTAGTATGTTTGCCACTGCAAAATATTAACTTTCACAATAAAATGAAAGTTGCAACTAGGTTTATTAATGTTTCATTGTCACTTTGATTTATCATTAATTAATGTAAAGACATCAATTTGTGCCAAATTTGAACATTTGTGTCACATTAATAAACACATTTAATTCAATAATGAACAACTTACTGCCATAATCTCATTGATTTCAGATCAAACGTGATTATTGCATTTGTTTATTCGTGACGTGTTTATACTAACTGTTTTATTCACATAGTAATATGAGATTTTTTATTTCTCTCTTAAGTGTATTTTAACTAGTATCTGTATTGGGTTTTGCAATGTCAAGATGTAGTGAAACAATTGTGTATTAAGTGTTCAAGGCACTGTTTTATTTTGGTGCTTTCCGACAATCTGGATAATTAAGAGCCATTTCTTTGGAATTTACTATAACAGTTTTGTTTCAAATCCAGAAACTTACATCTGGTTAGTTCTATATTTGTGTACTATTGCAATGATATTTACCTTCAGTAAATACCTTTTTGCTCCTAGACCTAACATTCCGCAAGTGATTCTTATGTCACATGGGCACTTACTGCTTTGAGATGAAGTCTAGCTGTTTAGATACCTTTACATTTTTAGAAAATTCAACTCAATTCTTTATTGTTTTAACAACTAAAGCCACAAGGAACTATTGTACATATAAGTAAAAAGTATCAAGCAAAATGGTAAATGTAGAAAGCACCAACTAACACAACACAAACATATGTGTATAACTTTAAACAATGTTGCTAGAAGTCTGAGATTCCAACCAAACACTTGTGTCACATTCCAAAGCATCCAGGCCGCTACCTTGAGCAGGGCTTGAAATATCCTCATCGTAAGATATGCCAACAAATTTGCAAGAACTGTCAGGATATGGGACTGCTTGTTTACTTGTATGTCGAGAATTTTCATCTTTCAATAAAGCAACTTGCTCAGACAGAACACTGTTGGTGATGTTTTTCGTAAGTAGATTAATTCCTGCGTTTATTCCTTTATTGGAGTCTGTGCTCTCAGATCCAGTGCAGTCTGACACAGAAGTACCACTGGAACCGATTCCTTCAACATGCTTTGCTACTTCCAGTGGTTTGCTTGCTGAAATCTTAGACGCTGCTTTATATTCATCCTCAGTCGTGGCATTTGATGTCATACTGATGTTAGACAAAAAGTGAGATCTTGGTATGTAACTCATTTGCATTAAAGAATTGGTTAATACACTTTCATTATTTTTTTCTGTTGGTACCAAATCACTTGGGTTATAATTTTCACCCTGAGGTAAAGAGCCATACATTTTGTTGTTTGCTGTTTGCAAGTCAGTATAGCTTGCATTTAGATTAGCATTTGGATCTAACAATACCATACCATTTTTATCACATTGAATGTTTACACCTTTTGTCATAACTGGTGTGGATGTTTTAACTCCTTTTTCACAAAGCATTTGTGCCAACCTGTTTGCCTGATGTGCAGGTGTTCTGATGAGTTTACTCTCGTCAGCTTCATTCTCAAGTGCTGTCACATATATTGGTGTTGCATTTTTATCCTCTGCTGAAGAACTTTCATCAGCAAAATTCTGTGCTAGTCCATCATCATGATACTGTGTCTGGCGCTGGTAATTAACAGTTGACTTCCATTGGCTATCCCCTTGGTGAGGTTGAGGAAGTTTTTCCGCAGATTTTGCTTCAAATGCAGAAAGCTTTTGTTTAAATGTCCACTTGCTTGGAGTCACATCAAAAACAGGTTTGCACATGTCAAATATAGGTGGAGTTTTGGTGCCACCTTTATCTTCACCCAGCACTACCTTAACTTCTGGACATGCAGATGGAATACAAACCTGAATGCATTTTGCAACTTTTGTATTTGGTTCTGTTGTCACATTGACAGAACCAGCAGACATACCAGGTGGAGTTTCTCTGTCATCACTGTATTGGACTTCCTTTTTCTGCAGTTGAGTGCAGCTGGATATGATTTTGTCAGATGGAACAGCAATAAGAGACCAATCACCTGTACGACTCAAAAAATCAGTGATGGAAGGTGGGTACATAGCAGAAATTGGTTTTGGTTTTGTGCACAATGAATTGCCATTAGGTGATGTTTGAGAAGCTCTACTCTGAGTTGTTGGTGCTGGACAAAGTACTGAGATTCTTTCTTTTGATTCTTCAACAGAAGACAAGGTCTTACCATCAGCAACATCCAAAGCAGCAGCTTCATTACAAAGCTGGTCTACCTCTATATCTGCAACAGTATTACTCTCGGTTTGCTGAGCATTTTCAGGAACTTCTAAGAAAGCTTTTCTATCAGCAAAATCTGCAAAAATTTCCACGAGATCTTCACTGGTAATACTAAACCTCTTCTCCTTGTTATCACTTTCGAATGTGCAGTTTTCTGACTTTCTGTTAGCAAACTGACTAAACAAAGCTTCCAAAGTGACTGTGTTTTCTGCTGATGGTTGTGGAACAAATTTTGGCTGGTCTGAATACCATAAATTGGGTACATTTTTGTTGTCACTTGGTATTTCTGTTCTCTCCTGGCATGATAAACTCATATTGCCCGGTGATTCCTTAACGGATTCATTTTCAGGGAGATTGCTATAAATTACTTCTACAGATTTTATTGATTCAGTACAATCTGTCTGGGACTTTACTGTTGTTACTTCAGAGTCTGGACTTTTTTCAGGCAAAATCTCATTTCTTGACTGAGTTTGCTCTTTACTATTTAACCTACTTCTGTTTGGGCACTTAGTTGCCTTTTTGCGCTTTACCTTATGATACTTTTTTGTCTTGGACTTGGCTGCCTTGCCAATATTAAGTCCATTTTTAATGCTGTTTGTCACAAAAACTTTGGTCTGGGCTGAGGAATTTTGCTCCTGGGCTTCCGCTGCAACATGGGAAGATATTCCCGCAGCACTTAAAACCTCATCAACAAAATTGCAAGTTTCTGCTTCATTCCCATCTACGTGGAAGACATTCTCCTTCACAAAATCCTGATGTTGATTGTCAGCTTCCAAGTTTTGCATAGTATTCTGTTCACCAGTCAGTGGTTCAACTTTGAGGAACTTAGAGAACTCTTCAAGTGACTGTTCAATTTTTTTCACAGAACAATGTAAAGGAGATGTAACATTTGCTGCTGCTATATCAGTATTTTCTTCCAACTTTTCATTAGCTGTTTCACCAGATTGCCGCTGCCTCAGTTTGCTGTATCTGTGGCAAGATTTTGCTCCTGGGGAATCTGAAAAAATGTAAATGATTTTAATTGTAACCTGCATGGTGGAAAAAAGTGGGGAAATGGGGAAGCTCCTTCCCGGGAAATTGATCCTACTCACGGGGACTTAGGGATTTGCTAAAATGGCTTCCCGGGAAATTTGCATTTTTTCTAGCCCTGGTAACATGTAACAGAATCCTGCAGATAGCTTACCTTTTGAAACGTTCTTTTCTTTGCATCCACCAGATGTAGGTCTTGGAGGCAGGGTGCTGTTATGTTCTCCACACCTGCAAAATTTGACTTTTTGAACAAACTTTTGTTCCTTGTCACCAAAGTTTCATTTGTGCAAAAAAATTTACCTGATATGGGTTTAAAAAAGTAACCTGTTTTTTTACAAACCTATTTTTTGAAGAATCCTGTGTGCAAAGGCTGGAGGCTTCTGCAAATGTATGGATTAATAAATCAACATAAATTGACAAGAAAAACATATTTACCTGATTTCTGAGTGGTCCACTCTAGGGCATTGGTAATCTGAGGTGGAGGTTGTGTAAATGCAGCCACAGGTACTGGTGCATGGTAGTTGGAACCAAGATATGAATTGGTAAATGAAAGAGACATCCTTTCTTCATCCAGTTCATTGTGCAAACTGTCAGCTTAAAACAGTTAGGACGGCTATTACAACCATTTGTGGGAATTGGTGTACTTGTGACCCCTAGTTTGGGAAGTTCTGCCTTAAAACAGTCAGCCATCAACTGGTTAACAGATAGATGGACAAAACATTGTATTAAATAAAATACGGTCAAACTACACGCAGCAAAACGTTCATTGCTCTATTGAACATTGACTTTTTAATTTACCCATTACATGCACAGAAAATTGAATATAAGCATTGAAAAACGTTTTACTCTTTTGGGGCTAGCAGGGTAGCAGAGTCTACCAGCTGTGAAAGTTTTATTCTAATCAGTTTAACATGTCATGGAAAAAATGCATGGACAGGGGGAAAAACAGAATGTGCACTCTTCAGAAAAGGGGCTAATTTTTGTTTTACTCTGTTAACTTCTAGCAATGTTTTAATTTTTTTTTACAACTGCAAGTTTTATGCTTGATCCTCTAATGTTGTAGTTTTACCTTGACTTAACATTCCTGACAAAACATACTCTCCTGGTGAGTTTTTGCAGTCACTCAAATCAGGGTAAGGGCTTGACCTATCTTTGACATTTCCAATATGATTTGAATCCGTTTCATTAAATGTTTCTTGCCTACACTGTGTTGGACTTTTTTCCTGACTGCAGAGTATTTTGTCAAAGTCTTCCGTAGTCAAAACTTCAATTGCACTTTCGCTGTAAAATGGTACATCTTGTGTCATTTTTATGTGACAAATAATTCTAAAACTAACCATGGTTTCAGACAGCAACAAGCAAAAACTACAAAAAGTACCTTTTAAAAATTTCGAATGTTGTGTTAGCAGCCTCGTTTGCAAATTGTTGACTAAAACAAAAACAATAAAAAGTAAAATCCACAAGTATAAATTTACTCATTTAAAGGACCCTACCAATATTCTGCACCACTGGTGCCCCTTATTCCTTCATCACTACAAGCTACTAAACTGCTATCTAATGAATCAGTATCCAATAAATCTTGGTGAATAATGCCAGCAACATCATCTCTAAAACAGGTTGCAAGTTTATGTAATATACTAATTTATCAAATAAACTTAATTACCTTTCACGAAAGTTTATAGATTGTAATTCAGATTGATTCCAACTTTTTAGAGCGCCACATGCTAAAATATACACATACCGGTCAGGTATAGAAGACAATTTGGTTAACAGGCAAAAGTGCAAATATTTTTACAGCTTTCATCAATTCTGAAAAGTATGTTACTGCAGTTGGCATGGTAAAGTTCTTTAAAAGGTTTTTGTATAATGTGTCAAGATTTTATCCTATTTGGTCATTGTTTAATGATCAACAATTGTGAACAATTCAACACAATTTGGAGGCTAGTAAAGTATTGTCAAAAGAATTAATACACTACAGTGGCTTGTTTTAAAGACATGTCTAAAAGTTTCATTCAACTACATCTAACCAGCATTTGCACAGATACTTGTGGTGCACATAAACTTAAAAAAATGTATAAACATTTTTCTGGCTATGAAGGCAAGTGAAAACTGATGACCCAACCCACAAGCTATGAAAGTTACATCAAAATCTGTCAAACATTTCATCAGGAAAAGTCGCTGGGGAGAAAAAAAAACTGAGAGAAACAAAATGTATAAAACTATGTTGGTTTGTTGTTATTTATGTCATATTTGCATGACATAATAATACCTTAAGCACATTAGGCTGAGCACCAAGTATTAAAATAAGATGCATGCTTAACCAAACAGGACACTTGCAGTTTTGGCCCATCTCCAGTTTTGGCTCACCTTGTGACATGGCAGATGATTGCTGAGGGGAGCTGGTAGAAAGGGACATTGTGGTTTTTGCCCCAGGGATCCCCTAATAAAAGAATTGCTGTTTGTATTTACTTTACCAACACTTCATGTTTGTATTGATACCTGTTGACTGGTGATAAAACTTGAAGTTGGGTAGTCTGGTGTTCTCAAGGTCGCACCAGAGTTAAATGACCTTTAAACAAGGACAGTGTATGAAACAGCATGCATGTGCAAAATTTATGTTAACAATGCTTAAATAAAACTGAAATCGATTTTTTATGACAATGACTTCAAGAGTAAACAACAAAATGAAAAGACCAGCTTTCATCATATTGCCATTCTACACACACTCTAATCAAAATTAAAAAGTTTACTACATTACTTTACAGTGGATTCTGTAGTTTTCTGAGCTGTTTATGACATGATTGTTTCTGCAGGCAAAATTTATAGGTCTACAAACTTTGAAGGGCCATAGGGTCAACTTCTGTGAGCACAGTGTTAAACACCGCAATCAAGGCACCACTATCACATGTTGTACAAACAGCGCACAGTTTATCTGGTTCAGACATTGTCTAAAAATTTAACCCATGTTAACAGATATCGACTGGGGCTACAAGGTCAAATGACAAACTAACATGTTCATATCTGCCAGCTGTAAAAGTTTTTGTCCAAATCCACCAAACAATTCATAAAAAATGCACGAAAAAGCTGCAGGGTGAAAAAGGACTCTTGTAGTTTACCTTCTTTGTTTCAAATCCCCAGCCCCCTCAACGATTGGTTGTGATTGTGTTGTTTGAAAAGCACCTACAGTACAAAACAGGTTTTTACAACAACAAGTTTTACCAATAATTTAGACAAACAGTTCACATGAGTCTGGCTGGTCAATCCCTAAGGCATCCTCCACTTTGTCAGACAAGTATCTTGCTTTGGGGCTGGATTCCTCATGTTGCATGTAGTTACTAAATCCTGTTTAACAAATCATGCCATTTAAGCTCATGTAGAAACAAAATGTTTAATTACTGTTATACTAACCCAAAGTGTGGACATCTGTACTTTCATGAAGACAAATATCAGTCTAAAAACCAACAACAAAAACTATCAACATTTTACATTTTTATGTGTCATAAAATTCCAACCTTTTTCAACACTTTCAATACAGAGTCGATTTCATGTAACTGCGTTGTCCTTTTGCTTCTGGACACTGACAAACCTTTTTGTAGCACATCATGTAAAAGCTTTGGCACAACAGGTGGGACAAGCAACATACGTCCCATTGAAACTATTTGATGGCGAACACTGTCCACATCAAATGCTTTCCAAGGCAAGATTCCTGTTTTTTATTGTAAAAATTTATGAGGGTAAGTAAAAGCAACAAGTTACTTTACATTCTGCTGTGGACAAAGTAAAAATTAAGAATATGACCATTGCAAACAGATTACATTTTAGGTGAAGCAAATTAACACTTTACTACTAGAACTATTAACGTACTAGAAGAGAGACTTACATCATCTTGCCATTTCACATACAGTATAACCCATTAAACAAGGGTACATATATCTACTATAAAGGTTGAAACCAAATCTCCCAGTTACGACAGGTTGTGACTCGGTTTGGTTGTAGTACAAATAATTTTAAAGTGTAGCACCCAGAGTAGACAAACCAAACCTACCCGACCTTAACATAGAAAACCTTACTCTTGCAATACAACAGTTGCACAAGTTGCCTGACCTTTGTTATTATAAAATGTTATATCTTTTAACCTCGTCTCATTTATTCCTAATAAAGATTTACCAATATAACACTATTTCAAAAATCCAACCCACTTCAGAGGGTCGAATAGATCAATTTATGCATAACAATGACCTCAATCACAAACTATCGACATTTTATTCTAATCCAACAATGTAGATAAATGATGGTATTGATTGGATATTAATCTTCCATTGAATAAAATATTTTTAAGCTTGAAAAGTAAGAAAACAAAGAAATCACCTGATATCGTTTCACAAGCAACCACACAAAAGCCGTAAATATCACTTTCGATACAAGGTCGTTTGTCTACAAGTAATTCAGGTGCAAGCCATCTGTTAAATACAGGAGAAATAGGGTTTGGCATCTGTGAGCCATCCTTTCTGAAAAAAGCAAATGTTTTTGTAATACAATACTGGTATTTAATCTTTGGTGTGTCTTCCTGCAATTTAAATACAAACCTATGCAGAGTGTAATAAAAGTCAGCCAGCCTGGCAGTTTGCCAATTGCACATATAAATTGCATGAGATGATATACAGCAATGTATAAAGCCTTGTTGATGAAGGTATGAGATAGCATCAGTCATCTAAGATTTATACCACAACAATTAATTTTACAAAGTCTACAACTCTAAATTTACATTGTTGACTATTCAGTACACCTGCTGTAGCAATGAAACTTGTTGCACTCGTGAAAGTTGAAGTTTTCTTTCATGCAACAAATGGTATAGAGAGCCAAGTGATACATGTTCGTAAAGAGAACAATAAGGAACCAGTGGTGATGTACAGTTTGTTCCAAAACTGGAGTCTTGCCCATTGCAGTAACAGATTGCCACAAGAAGCAATATATTTGGGTGTCTCAATAACCTGTGCACAGAATCATCATAACAAGTGTTGTTGCGATAAGAAAACGGTGGAATGTATTTGAAAACATCCTATTTTTTGCACCACTACCAGAATAAAACATGCTAATGCAGAGCTTTATCATGCGTAACATTTGTAGTCGTAAATCATATCTAGGTTCACAAAAATAGTTTCAATATTTAATGTGTACAATGGTCTTGTACAATGTTTTAAAAGACAAAGTACCTTTATTCTGTAGTGAACAACACCAGTGTTTTTTGCATTTGACTACTGACTCACCCACTGATTTTGAGCTCATGAACCAGGAGGTCAGTGGCATAGGCGATAGGTTTGGAAGCGTGCTTCTTTTTTCCTTGCTTGCAAGTTTTAAGGGTAACCACCTGTAAACCCCATTTTCCTTCTGTCATAACAAACTGAGGTGGTGCCTGCGATATAAAAAAACACAAACACAGTGACACAATTAGGTGTTTTTCATTTCAAAAAGGTTATGATTTTATACTTTACAACAAAAAATTATAAAATGAAAGAAAAAGATTATAACCTGACTGGGTGATCCGGCACTGGACAGTTGATCAAATTTTACTATGGGAATTAATGCAGCAGCTCCAATTTGTAATTTATTTTCATTTTTGTTTGGACATTCATCAATACATTTAATTGCTGCAAAGTCACCATAACCCTTGTTGTTTATTGCAGAGAGTCTTTGATTTGGTGTTTGGTATTGAGAACCAAGTGATGTTTGACAAACACCTTTGGTTAAAATTCTAAAATACAACTAAGAGGTTGAAAAATTTGTAGTAATATTCTAGGATCCAATTTTTTTACAAATTGTCGCACTCATATTTTTTGTTGCAAATGGGATAGTAAAATTAGTCTTAAAATATTCTGAATTGCACTGATACAGTGACCCACAAGTGTATTGAAATCATAAAAATAGATACAACACTTTTATGACCCTGTTTATTTTATTGTAATCTTACAACAATAACATAGGTTTATTTTATGTAATGTTGCTTAGCTATATCAACTTGGTAATTGGTTTAGTTCTAATGATCTGCCGTGATTTCTACCAAGCAAAAAACTCAACTTAACATTTGAAAATTAAGTAATATATACAGGAGTTATGACCCTAAAATTTCTAATCTTACTTGACCCAAAAGCATTAGTAATCATATGCTGGTAGTCTATCTTGACAAGAACTAGGTACATACCTAGAAAGACTGGAGGAGGATGTATTTGTTAATAAGTTGTTGGCGAAGAGATGTACACAAATATCAGACTGAAGCTGATCAATGTAGTGCAAAATCTTTAAATTTAACACTAACTCTTTTAAAAAACTAAATATGTACAAGGTTTTTAATTTTAACTTACATGTGAAAAAGTTTATGTTAATTTGCCTGAATATGAAACACTTCTTAAAGATTTGCAGGGTTGACACTTGACACTGTTACATACTTTTTTGTTTTTCTTCTGTCCTGCTTCAACTGCCCAATCACGGGGCAATCGATTGTTATTGTCATGAAGTCTTAGGTCTCCACCATGTTCAACACATGCTGTCAAAACATCTGTGACACAACTAAGAGCGGCTGCATGTGTAGGAGTACTTCCATCATCGCTGCGTCTGTTTGTTACAAGTTAACGTGTAAGCAAAAAGTTTGTGACTGCCAAGAGCTACATTTATAGCTACCGGTTTGGGTTTGCTCCAAGGCTCAGTAGTATCACCACACATTTGGTATGCCCCATACAACAGCTCACAAACAACGGAGTCTGGCCACTTGTATTGCAGTAGTCATCCACATGACTGTTGTGACCTGTACCATGTTGGATGACAGATAAAAAAATGCACAGACAATGTTTTGATACATAACATATTAATTACAAACAAAAAGTACACATATTTTCTCAAGACACGCTTTTCCAAAAGAAATGACAAGTGCAACATTATGATCAGTACAATTGCAACAAAGAAACAAATTGGCAAGAGTTTAATAATTCTTTTGTTTGTGACAAGTCTTATCTTCAAATGACTGAAAACAATAAAAATTATTTATTCGATTGACACAATACTTGTTTAAATACCAGTCACACTTAAACCAGTGTATCAAAGCTAGTACATTCTGTGCATTAAGAAATAATACCCAGCTGGCTTGCATCTATACCACATAATCAAACCTTAGCAAAAATTAACAAAAACATTGTTACACAAAACATTATAGGTAGCTTATTAGTTTTTAGTTCATGCAAAAACCACCAAAACCTCAATGGCAGCATTAAAAAGACTAACTACTTGTAGTGTAAACGACCTTCAAGTTGTTTGTACAAATCCATATATCTTACTGTCAGAGATTGTGCCGTTTTGTCAAAGACTAAGTTACACTAGCTTCAAAATGCGTGACAAAAAAAAATACGTAAACCTGAAGTGTCTGGCTACTGTACAACTCACCCGCCAGGAAAGATTGGATTTTTTTGTGTTTTCCTTCGCTTACATATTGAAACAATTCTCGTTTGAATACATCCAAACTTTTTACTCTTCCCAAAGATACAATGCCGTTACGATGCATGCCTTGTATGATAGGCCTAAAAACAATTATACGTTAGAATAAATTGCGTTATTTTATTTGCTTGTCAAATGTCGATTAATCACTTAAACAACAAGACAACACACGTTTACCTTCGAGTGAAGAAAATAGTTTGGTTCATATATCCTCGTAGACGACGATTAAACGAAACAAGATTTTTATGTGAGTTAGTGTACAAATTCGAGACAATGCCAAAAACTGCTAAAGATATGACAGCAACAAAGTGGAAATTTATGATTTTACTTTACTGTGAACGGGTTTGCGTTGTTTGTTTATTTGAAACAAAGCCGTTGCCGCAACGCCTTACTTTTAAACACCGTTGTCATTTCGTAGGCATCCGTTAGGTGTCACTAAAATTACGCAAGAAGAGAATTTTTAGGGTTGAAATGTTCTATTTGTCGTCAAACGGTTGTTGAATCCACAACAATTTGGTATTTCGATTTATTTCGATTACCATGATCCTTGAAAGTGTTTGAAAGTGTAAACTTGCCCGCAATGTTACGTAAACAGAGAAATTTTAGGGTAAATTCTGAAATTTTCTCGCTCCTGTGAACCAAGGATGGCGGTACGGTACGGTACGTATTGAGTTGTGCGCACCACGTACCTCGTTACGGAAGACGTACCGTACCTTGCGATTAATTTTGTTGCGTACTGTAAGAATTATGACCCATACTTGGATGTTAATAAATCCTGTTGTAAGCCGTTAAACCAGCTGTGGGGAGGAAACAGAAACTTAAATTGGACATTGTAAAGGTTACATGCACATATAAATGCATGTAAGGCATATTGACATCGCCTTTGCTACTGTCCGTGTGTTGTCACAAAGTTAGTTGACCAAATCGAGTATAAATGTATTTTTATGTGAACCAATTATTGGTCCCACTGCGGTTTTCTTCAAGTTAAAGCCGTCACAAATACCAACTCGACGAGTACTGTCACCAGCAAGTACTTATGGACGATTTGCGTAATTCTTGGCCGATTTTGAACCGCACGGATATTCTTTTTTGACACTTTCGATACGCCGTGTACCGTTAACATTGAAAAATGTTTAGATCGAAAAAAGGTTATTTGCACAGAAAAAAAAATTGTTTTTTTGACTTTAAAAAGTTGTTAAACCAACTAATAGTAACATGAGCATTAACAAATTTAATTTCAAAATTTGTAGGCGATCTGTTGAAAAACCTGTTGTGACGTATAATCATGGCTTCTTGATGTTGGCTTCTTGCTTATAATTTGCTGATTAAATCGAAATTTTGTATGCCTAGAACAGGTGTGATTTTGAGATGTCCTGTCAAACGAGCTACCTGGGTCGTTAGTACGAATGGTGCAAAAGACCGTGTCATGCGAATAATGACGAAGTGCGCTTCTCATTCTTGATTTGCTGATATGATTGCGTCAACATTGACTACAAAGCGTAAATTCGGATAATGCAATTGCATTTGGAAAGTAACAATGATCAGCAAATTAATTCTATAGAATAAACAGAAAATTTTGCATTCGTTTATTTTACTTTGGGCTGTGAACAAATTAGACAATCAGCAAAAGTTTGTCGACATTTAAGTGTCACATTGGGTTTTCGAGCTGTGAACTATTTTGCAGGTCAACTTTGCTCCAATGTTTGCATTCTCTGTGGTTATGCAACAAAAACAATGTGGTTCATTAGCAAATAGCTGCGATAGCTTGTGCTTCTGTAACTGGCAAGTTTGTCGCATTTTTATCTTTGGCCGGCTGTACTCGAAATCGCCCCCAAATATCAGGCGTTTATTTATAGGCGTCTGTGTCACCCAAGCAGCAAATGGTCGTTAAGTTGCAAGGCAATAAAAGCAAAAAAAACAATGTCCTACAGAGTAGCGTTTGCGTTGGCTAGCTGCTGTTTGTTTGCAGTGTCTGCATCCAGGTTGTTTGGGCATGTCCAGCGCGGGGGGCTTAACAGTAACTTGAGGCGAGACTACGCACCCACTCATCGCGACGTGCGTTTTATTCGACACTGTCTATCTGGCCAAAACTTTGAATCGTAAGTGGTATCAGGTTTTCGTAAAATCATTAATTTTGAGATTTTTGAGTATTTGACTCTGACTCTCAAATAAATCGTTTTCAATTAGTCCAACGTTGCTTTATTTGTAGTTTACAGTAACAATCAAAATGCAAAGGCAGCAATGACTGTTGGATATAGTTTAATCTAAAACTTTTTGTTTTTTTAAGATTGCAACATGCGGAGAAATGCAGGGCAATGTTGGACGTTGTATCAAGAATGTCTCAGCCAAACTCGTTAAATCGCCGACGTCGTATGTTTTTGAAAACTTTGTATTGTTTTTTTTTAAACTTTGGGGCAGTATTATTAATTGCACTCAAATCTGTTTTAAACGATATATGTTATGATCTATATTAAAATTCTATCATTGTGTGAAGAAGTTTAAACATCTTAATCTTTGTAATTAGGGGTTTGTAAAAACTTTGTCGTTGCAGGTGAGCGTTCTGTTGCCTGTGAATGGTGTGTGTTATCTAAATGCTGACAAAATGCATGACATTGAATTAAACTAACCCACTTAAACAAAACGTTTCCTATTGTTACCCTTTGTGGTTTATTATTGCTGTTGTCTGTACATGTTTCTAGTGAAACATTGTGCAAAATTATATGTCCGATTTCTCAATTACATTCTTAACATTAACTTACGACCTATCTTGAAAAGTGATTGGTTCCAGTTTTTGGTTGCAGCAAAATATTGTATTCGTTGGTATGTAACATAAAATCATAATGATTTACTTTCCACCAAAGCTTTCGTCCCTTAAATCTCTAATTCATATCTTTTCTCTGTTCATTTCATTTCAGGTAATTTAAGAGAACTTCAGCTGGAATACATTAAAGGTGGTATTAGGGTTAACTTACTATATCTTTAAAAGTTCTTTTTTATCATATATTCGCTTTGACACAACAGGCATCGTCGATTTGATCAATCGACAACCGGGTCACGAAAGCGTCAAAAAAAACCTAAAGGACATAGTTGCCCCTTGCGCCAACTATTCAACACTTGTAAGCAGGCAATGGCAAAGTTTTTTTAAGCAAAGGGTGACCAAAAATCCAAAATTTGGAAAAACTATGCTTCCCGTGTCTCAGGAAACTAACGGAGATACTGTGGATGTCGTATTTTCCCCGCCCTCTGACAGGTAACAAAGCAGGGTCTTTGTGTAAAAATACTAAACAAGTTTTTGTTGCGTTTTTTTAACAAAACGTATAAAATGTGGTACGTTTCATGTTTTGCTTTAAACTTTTTTCGTTTTTTGTATCATTTGTTTGAGACATATTCCTCTTTTATGCACTTATGTTGCCTACACTTTTACGTCCACAAAATTTAAAAAAAATTGAGCATAAAAGTAGGACTCGAAGAAGTTGTCTTATTTACGTATCTTTCAGAGAACGTTTTGCTAACGCCAAACCGAAATCCGCCGATCTTGTTTTGCAACGAGTTCCACCTTGTCAGATCAATGAGCGGTACGGATCGTACGAGGTCACGGTCGAGCAGGTTGAGGAAAACCGCACTTTAGCGCTCTATCATGCGCAGCAGGTTTGCATTACAACTGCATGGACATGAAGGCATTTTTTAGCAAACCGTAAACACAGTTGACTGAAAGAGTTTCCAGGATTACGATTACAGGAAATTGTTTTTATCGCCATTCCCACGTTCTTTTTTAACTTGATTCTTAACCTCCTTGTAGCATTAAACCGCAAACTGACGACTTGCAACGTGCCAAACCAGATCTATATACTGGCCAATGGCTAAAGTATCAGCGCCGCTAAATTAAAATGTCGGTCTACCAGAGCAACGCGATGCTTATTTTCAGGAGGTTTTTTTCTCGGCGCTGCCACAACACTAACAAACTGTGATAAAGCCTTCGGAGTACAATGAAGTAGAAACCCTTGTAGTAGATTGCAGATTATTTCGTTGGAGTTTAATAGAAATCATCCGAAATTCCTAGCCGAATTCGCCGTGTCGTGCACGATTGGTCCTACAATTGCATGATGTGATCTGAGCATTTCAAGTTTGGTAAATATACGCTTCCTTTAACCTGCAAATGTATTGTTTGTTTTCATGCAGGCTAGCTGTCCAACAATGGAAGGTTATCTTATGCTGGCCAACATAAACTTCCGACCCATATGGCGGTGGTTTATTAGAAACACGTCATCCGTGCTGAAACTGCGAGCTCGAGTTCGACCTATGGAGCAAATATTGGCAGGTACAGTTAATTAGTTTCGTCTTGTTTGGTTTTCAGTGTCGGAAACACAGCGATTTGAAACGCCGCTGCAGGTGCAGTTAATATTGTTTGGGTGTCCCTGTCAAGATTATCAATGTCTGTTAACTCTCTCCCAAGATTTTGTCTGTAACAATATTCCTCCCTAATTCTCAGGTTCCCGTGCCACGGGTGAACGTGTGAACGTTCTTAGGCGGGTCATGTCGCTGACCATTTTGTGTCAAAAGCCAAGGGGTGCACCAAAGCACCGCATCCGACAACCTACAGGAAAGCCTATACTCGCCAACATGTCACGTAAGGGCTTGTTCAACCACAATCCATTGATCGACGGTTGCTAATGGCTGTTGTGTCTACTGCTTGGCAGGAGCAGCTGTGAGAAACAAGCGCCATGCAAGACAGACAGACAGCGCACCGAGTCTAAGCACAGCAGCTTGCCAGCGAGTCAACTACCTGGTGAATTTCGAAGCAGAATTGGTAACTATTTTTCTTAATATTCCAAACTTGGTTTTCCTTTTTATTAACTATCTTATTGCATGGAAGCACGGATCTGTGTATCCTCGAAACTTTGACGTAGGTGAGTGCACCGGGGTTTGCTCGTATCCAATGTCAGACCACTTGAACCCTACAAACCACGCAATCACCATGAAACTGGTAAGACTGTAACCACCTACCCCGTCATTATGTTAATAGTCATTGCACTGTTTTAACTAAAAATAATCCGTTTCCTCACACTCTCATATACACTCATGTAAAATAACTTCTTGTGTTTATAAATCTGCCGTAAAAAAACTTTGAAAAGCGTTGTTGGCACGCAAAATTTGCGTTAAGTTGCAGCCAACCGCGGAAAGATTCAAGTGTTGTCTAAAATAGACCAAAGTAGCTACGAATCGTATTTTAAAAATCAGAGTGTTTTACTTTTTTTCAAAGAGACGATAGACCGGCAGAAATCGTTTGATATGTTTTGTTGATTGGCAAAGTATCTAGGATTTGCTGTGAAACATAAAGTTTGACCCTCTTTGTTGCGTTTGTATAAATTTCTAGGAGGAGATTTTTAATCCAAATCCAGCTGTTCAACCGACTGTCGATTGTGTCCCAATCAGTTTGGGGGATATCGCTGAGCTGCAGTTCAATTCTGCCGGTGACGTGAACCTCTTGGAGGTGGATGAAGTTGTGGTAAAGCGATGTGGATGCGCATAAGAGAACACAGCTTCGAAGAGACAGTCATGGTTGTAAGCATAAGGGGCCCTGGCGTTGAATCTTTTTTTCTGCATATTTGTAAAGTTAAGTCAAGTCAAGTCAAATTTTATTTGCGTTGTCACTTCGTCAAATTTGTCTTTGTTGAACGGTTTCATAAAACATGGGTTATCGAATCAAGTGCCCTTAAATCAGCCTTTCTTAGTGTAGTTGTTTCTGTGCACGTTTTTGTGTACCGTTCGTGTTTTCTGGCTTTACGCAAAAAAATGGTACGATAAAATGTCAATCAGCGTGTTTTAGCCAAAAGGGGACACCCGATCTCTGGCATAGTCCGTAAGCATTTGTTATCGTTGGTATACCACAAAAAAAATAAGTGTAAAGCACGAAACGGGGGATTAAAGTCGGCCTAGAAAACGCCAATGCAAAATTACTTTAATGGCGTTACGCGATAAACAACATTCGCTGTGGGTTGTATTGGTCTGTATAAAAGAAACTTATCAAAATGCTTACAAATAATTCCAGTTTTCTGACAACTTTTTGCTATCAAATATTTTTTAAATCTGTGCATACCAGTGTGCCTAAATGTTTTCATAAACAATCGAAAATGTTTTTTTTATTTTGACATTGATAAAAATACATTAACAGGCAGCTGTTTTCTTATGATTTTCGACGAAACACACTTTATCCGCAATAATTCACCCCCAAAACACACTTTATCCGCAATAAAACTTTGGGCGTCGTTTAAATGTTGACCATCGTGTATTTCTAATGGGGCAAAAGAGTCGCGATTCTACTGTATACGGATTTACCCAAATTTCTGAGCAAGTTCTTTATCACGTCCTATATAAACGATTACAATTTACTATACAGAGTCAGGAGTATCGCAAAGTTTACGCAGTGTTTTGTGTCTTTTTTAATGGGTCTGAGTATACTGCACGATTTTTAAGCACAACACACGCAGAATCAAAAAAATACCTTGCATTAATACACCAAGGTCAGGACTGCGGCGACAGTGCTCTTCTTTGCAGCCTCGCGTGTGGCTTCCTAAATGTGCACATGTGCATAACAGCCAAACACTTCGCAGTGGAACTGTGAAGCGCACAGTTCCATACCAAGAGTTGAAAAGATCTCATTAGAATCACCACCATTGGTAAGATCAGTCCAACTAATACTGCAACACCCTTAACAGTTCGTAGTGAAAAAGGTTACAATGTATCTTATAGTGTTGACATTGCATGTGGCATGTGTACCTGTCCTGTTGGTGTCAGCAAAGACAAACATCACAAGAGTCTGATTCTCCATGGCCATGTCCATTCTGACTAGCTGTATCAGGGATCAGCATTTTAGAAACCCGCAAGCATGCTGGGCCCTCACATCAACCAGTGACTGATAGTCCAGACTACACTGCAGATAACATTTCCTTATTTCAAGAGTGTTCTTTCAAGGAAACTTAGCCTTGTAAATGTTTAAGAACTCTATCCCTTCTGCTTTTTCTGCTGCAAAATTAAGGCCAGTAGTTTGTTCTTTTGGAATTAAGAAACTCAAAGTTTAGATCTTTTGTAACCTATATTAGCATGACCAAATGGCATGTAGTAAAAAGTCACTTGCTGAGTTTAGGTGCATTGAGAGAAATTCGACTGGATGGGGGAGGGGGGGTTGATTATTAATAGTTTGCCGTAATGTTGAGATGAGTTTTTTTCATTAGTTTTTTATCACGTGCAACATAGGTGTCAGCCAGTGCAGCACGGGTTTCACCTCGTGCAACAAGTGTTACCGCAACATGGGTGCCATGTTGTGCAACGTGAGTGCGCCACCTACTGAAGTTTCATAAACCTAGTGTCGAAGGAAGGGAGTCGAACCGGGACTGAACCCGAACCCGCGAACCAGCTTGAGCGGTTTATTTCGTTAAACCTGAACCGAACCCGAACTGTAAATTTCATTTTCTTTTAAACCCGGACCGGAGCTGAATCCGATATTTTGTTTGGCATTGAACCTGAACCGGAACCGAACCAGTAAAAACAATAAATAGCGAACCCGAACCGAACCTGAACCCTTATAACAAGCGTTCGATTCCCTGGCCGAAGGTGCATGAGGTGCTGTTTTAATCTCGCGAATCATGTCTTTAGTTTATGTGTTGCATATTGCTTAAATCAACAAAACTTTGATAAAATGTTCCGGGTAGCAAAGAAAAATGTTACATTAAACATATTGATTGCTTTGCAATAATCTTACAACATAAAAAATCTTATATTTACCACATAAAATGCTTTGTAATAATCTTACATTTCAAAAACTGGTAAACATTCGCAGGTGGCGTCATAACACGTATGGCAAATACTGGCGAACGTTTGCGAGATATTTACCAGCATATGGAAATAGGTTGCGGCCACCTCCTCTTGGCTCCTTTGATTAGTAGCGACTAGCGACCACTAGTTATAAAGACGAATATTACTAAATTTCGTGTGTCTATGTATCATTAAACGTCAGCCTAATCAGTTCGCATTTTTGTGCTTACTGCGTATTTGCTGACAACCAGGGAACTAAAATGCAACAACTGTATTTCTATGTTTTACCTGTCCAAACCGTTGAGTAGCGACTGTCGATTGCCGAATGAACGAGTTGTATAGTAGTGTACACCAAGCATGTCAAACATAAGCAAGTCTTCTGCTCATTTCTGTCAAAATTTATGATTTTTTGATTGAATATGCCCAAATCTCATAATTTTTTTAATAAATATCCCAAAATCAATCGCTTTTCTGTAGTAAGACCGTGTAGGCAACAGCTCCGCTAGAGGGTATGACGAGATCAGATGGTCTGGATCTGGCGCCAGAACCAAACTGAGTATGACATGCCTGGTGTTACGCTATGCTGCGTGAGTTTTGTACACAAAGGTAGGGTGGCGGAGAAAGAAGTCAAAATCAAGGCTAACGTCAAACTGTGAACCAGTAAAAGGAAAAAAATATGAAGAAACAAAAGAAATCACCCAAAAAGGAAGTTAAAGATCAAGCACAGCACAAAATGAGTATCATTACATATGTTGCTGTGTTAGGAGCTGTCATTGGGGTTTGGATAATTTATGTATTTTCAGAAAACAGAACCTTTGCGTCAAGAAGTGAATTTATCACTTCCAAGAATGAGAGAGTATCTTGCTCAGCAGATTACAAAAATTATCCTGTTTTTAAACAATGTACACCAATTACTTTGTGTGGTAGATGTGTTAAAGATGGTCTCATAAATAAAATAGAGCTGTCTCTGTTAACTCGCTTAGCAAAAAAGGGTTTTAGTTATGGGGGATCATTTGGTGGTGCATCAATTTTGGACTTGCACTCTGGTGCATTATCAGCAGGCGACAAATTTGTGAACATTCACAAAGTTTTAAACCAGTCTCAGCTTGCTGATTTGTTTTCTGGTGATGTACTAAAAGTGTATAAAGAAGTCAAAAACAAGATCAAGACTGCTATCACAAAAGAATTTGACATTGACCCTGTAAATTTATTTTTGACCAAACCTACTTTCTTTTCCCAAATGACTTCCAAACCAGCACACACCCAGCATGATGAATATTGGCACAGCCACATAGATAAAATTCAATATGGATCCTTTGATTACACCTCACTGCTATATCTAAGTGACTATGGCATTGATTTCAAAGGTGGCCAGTTTGTTTTTGATGATAAAAATGTTACTGTGGAACCTAAAGTGGGAAGAGTCTCCTTTTTTACATCTGGTTCTGAAAACCCACATCATGTTGAAAAAGTGACTGATGGTATAAGGTATGCAATGACTGTTTCATTTACGTGTGACCCCAAGCACAGCATTGAGGACACCCTGTGGCAATAAATATTTTAACACAATGATACGCTATGCATGTTTGTTTGGAGAATATCATCGTAGAGACAATTGTATTCTCAGGCTGCCTGCTAGTTTATCGATGCAGTGTGTGTTGTATCACTAAGTAAGGATAATCATGTTAACAGCAAGGTTGTACACGCTTCTAAACAGACTTGTTTAACATATTTTTATGCATAACTGGCAAATTTACCATTGAAAGCTATGTAGCCAAATTTTATATGACAGTTAGGAAATTGGGAAACTTATGGATACTGCAATTGTAGTGTTTAGTATTTAATTTGTTCCAACTAGGTTACAACGGAACAACACCAATGGGTAAAGCTTTAAAGAAACATAAATACTTTGACTGCATTGTCACCATGTAAACCTATCACAAATTGGGACGCAGCACGTGAAAACCGGTTAAGAAACATAGGCCTGTCAATTCCACGTGGCGTATCAGAATTAAGCGGTGTATACAAATTACTTCTTTCTAACCCGTTGACGAAGTTAGCGCAAACAAAATCCATGAAATTTTTAAGTTGACTTTTATTGTTTTAAGCGGGTAAAGACGATTTTAGTGTTTTGCAAGCGACTATTTTTAAATTTTGCCGAATATTTAAAGTTTGTGAAAGGCCTTTAAAAGGGACGTGCGTAGTTCGGGATTTTCAGGCTATGCTTAAATATTTTGTTGTATTTTTATAGGTACCCGGAAACTAATTAAGTTAATTCATTACTGTAAGGCGTGCAACATACGTGGTTACATCGATGAACAATAAAGAAAAAATATCCTGCGCAATATTGTACAGCGACCAACATCACTTTAATAGAGTTATTATGGGGCGAATAAAGCAGATTTAGACACTGAAATTCAGAAGCTTTTGAGAAATTCAGAAGCTAAAAGTCAAGTAAAAGATAGGGAGGGGCTCTGCGAAATGATTTCGGCAGACATTCTTGATGGTCAATTTTAACCACTATCACCCCATATAACTTAGTCCAAAGAGTTCTAATTCAGTCTCAGCCGCTTGTGTTTCTTTAAGCAGGAATAATGAGAAGCATTGCTCAAAACCAGTGAATTTGCTGAAACCAAATTACGGCTACCCGGAAAAACAAAAAAAAATTGTCGGCGCACTAAAAACGCGATCCTGTATTTCGCTCACATTGTGCAGGAAACGTGCCCGTGTATGGGCCAAACCCATGAGTTACTATCAATTGATCAATCTAAAACCAAACTAAAAACAACTAAAAAAGAAACATCTAACTTACGATGAGATAAAATGAGTTTACACATAATACTGTTAAACCTAGGACAAAATAAGGACGCAAGTCAGAAATAAAGACCATCATGTAATCTAGGACGTTGTCGTTCAAAATATGGACAAATCTTTGAAATTGGACGACTTATGGTAACCCTACCTATGATGGCACGTTGTGATGTTTAGGTACAAAACTATCACGAATTAAACTAAGTTTTTCTCACGACCACCCGGTAATAGCAATCAACTAAAAACGAACTAAACATAAAAACGTCAGAGAATAAAAATGTCTACGTAATAAAATCGTATTTAACAAGACTGTTTGTCATTCTACCAGCGTAAAACCTCACAAAAAGTACTAGTTTTTTAGTTAAATAACTTGTAATTTTTTGCTGACGTTTCGCCCACCAGAACGATGGGCTTCTTCAGAGCAATAAAGCGAAATTGTTGCGAGCGCATGAAGAGTACGGCAAAACGCAGTGGGATACGTAGCCCATAGTGTAACGATCAATGGTTTTTCCGGGAGACAAAGGAGGCGCTAAAATAACAGTTCATAACTATTGTTCTATGGTGGTTAGCNGTTTTCACGCATCTCTTTGCGTTCATCTTGCTCACGTAACTGCTGGTAATTGACCCACTTGACCAATGCTTTCTCCTGAAAGTCCCATTGCCTTTCCAGTTTCACTTAAAGCTCAAACTGTTGACATTCTTCGTCTGTCGGTATAGAAAAGATTCGTAGTAAGGTTATCCCGGACGAGTCCCCTTATTTAAGAAGATAACTTTTTGAGCTTTTTAGCTGATATCCAGAAGCTGCCACCACAAGTCATATATTTTTATGTCATAACATCCACCAAGTACCGTCTCCACAATAGAAAGACCGGCGCAACAAAAACAAGTCAATTTACCTGGCGCAGACACAACGTGTACTTCAGAAAAAACCGTGCAGGCAGTCACAGGCATGTTGCCATCAGCCACTTGTAAAAATACTGAACAGACGTTTTGTCCACTGGGTTTCATAATTAACAAGGCTGTTTGTCGTTCTACCAGTGTTAAACCTCACAAAAAGTACTAATTTTTTAGTTAAATAACTTGTAATTTTTGCTGACGTTTCGCCCACCAGAACGATGGGCTTCTTCAGAGCAATAAAGCGAAATCGTTGCGAGCGCATGAAGAGTAGGCAAAACGCAGTGGGATACCAAGCCCATAGTGTAACGATCAATGGTTTTCCGGGAGACAAAGGAGGCGCTAAAATAACAGTTCATAACTATTGTTCTATGGTGGTTAGCGTAGTTGGGCGTAAGATGTCACGGAAAGCGGGGTGCAATAGTTTGCCATCATTACGATTGAGGACATTTGGTCTGGAATTTATTAGACAGCTTTCGAAAACCAGTCGCTTGGCCCAATTTGGTTCAAGCTTCAAAATTTGGGCGTTAGTCCAATTTATACGGCGGTCACAGAACATGTTCGCAAAGGGCGGAATTCTTGTGATCCAAATTCTTAACTGCCAATTTGTGCTCTTTAAGACGGGAATTTAAGTTACGTTTAGTTTGGCCGATGTACACAATGTCACAATCATGACAAGGCACCTGATATACAATTCCTGTACGATGCTGTGGTGACGTGGCATCTTTTGGTTTTGGTAAAACGTGTCCAATAGTTTTTAAAGGTTTTATGGCCACTTTTACCCCCGCATCATTCAGGATTCGTTTTAGGCGCTCAGAGATCCCTTGGACATATGGTATGCAAGTGGATGCTTGGAATTTGTGTAGTAGCCGTGCCGTGTGTCGTGTGATTTAAGTTATTAGGAAAGCTGTTACTTCGTAGGATGCGTGTGATGTTTCTGCATTCATGTTTTTGTGTAATTTCATGCATAATGTGTATAATTGTATTTGAAAAAAGTTGCGTTAAGGCAAATCTGAAGTGCTGTTTTTATGTGTGAGAACCCTAATGAGGTGCGTTCGTGTAGTGTTGGATCATTGCTGAGTTTGTCCAAGGTGACCGAGAGCGCCAAATCTGTGGGCACCGACGTAAAGAGGCTAACAACATCGAAAGACACCTGACATTCGTCCGGTTTTATGCTGAAATCAGAAATGGTACGATATCCAAAGAGTTTTTAACGTTATTATCAGAACATCCAACAATAGGCGAAACAATAGTTGACAAAAATTTGGCTAAATAGTAGGTTGGAGAGTTTACAAATGAAACGATGGGCCTTAATGGTGTATTGGCTTTGTGGATCTTAGGCAAATCGTAGAACTTTGGCAGTAATCCGTCGTTGCTCCTAAGGTATCGGTATTCCCGTTCTGTGAGATGGTCTTTGGTTCGAAGCTTCCAAATAAACTTGTTAAGTTCTCGTTCCAGACTTTTTAGCGGGTTCTTAGTCAATTCATGGCACACGGTTTTGTCGTTCAGCGGTGCCAACGTCTTTTCGTCGTATTCCTTTTTATCCATAACTACTGAGCAATTCCCTTTGTCAGCTTTTTTGATAGTAACGGATTTGTCATTTCGTAGATCCCGGAGTGCGGTAGCCTCTTCTTGGGACAGGTTTGGCTTCGGGGGTGCAGCGCGCTTTAAAACCTGTGTAATTCAGGTCCTAGCCAAGTCCGACGAAGCAAGGCTGTTTTGGCCGAGTCTTTGTAAAGCAACCTCCGCTGCGCCAATCATTTCCAGTACGGGAGCCCTTCTGGAGGCGATAGCAAATCCGTGACCTTTTTCCAAAATATTTTTTTCTGCATTGGTGAGGGGCCTAGAAGATACGTTTTTAACCCATTTATGTTTGCCTAGGTCAGTCTCCTTCCCGAGATGTTTGGGCTGAGCATCTTTCTGTAACGCCTTAATCTTCCTATCATGAACTTCGGTGCAGTTGGCTGTGATCGACCTCTGACGTTGTATTACATACCGTTTCAACAGTTCCAAAACTTGTGGCCTAAAATCCTCCGAAATCCGTTGTAGCAAGTTCTTACTTAGAATCTTAAGTTGATCGATTTTTTGATGCGAGTGTGTGATTCTGTTTTTGAGCAATGCCCAGCCGCATTTTCGGACAATACTATACGCCTGTCTGGATTTATCTGGCGGGGACAGACGAAGACTTTTGGGCAAAAGTCCTGCCGCTTTGCACGCGTGGTTGAACCTAATGTGACCGTACTCCTTTTCGATAGTGCAGATCTGCCTTGGCGTATCTTCTGGCTGCGCCTAGGTTCGCTTCACCATAATCTCTTCTGATCATAGAAAATACTTTTACACTGGTAGAACGACAAACAGTCTTGTTAATTGTGAAACCCAGTGGACAAAACGTCTGTTCAGTATTTTCTATGAAAACGTATGCCGTACGCGCTGAAAGATATAGTCGCTGCCCTACACGTCGATTTGAAACCAACAAATTTTCTTTAAAAACGCTATTATATCAAAATAATATTTTGATCTACCAGTTTAATTTCATTGCAAACCTATAGCCAGTTTCGCCACAACGCGATTTGTATATGGGTCGTAGGTATATACCTTCATATGCGGTTGTAAGCTAATATAAAGTGAGGGCTTTTTGACCATATTGAAGTATTTGAATTTTATTTAGCGATTTTGGAATATTACCCGGCTGTTAAAAAGGTTGATTTCAGATCTGATCCATCAGTGCCTTTTGAGCATTTTCGGGCCCAACCAAAAACCTACCATCTGCAAAGGGCCACAGCCAAAGAATTAAGTTATTTGAAAGAAAATTGATCACTCGATCTGGACAAACCTGTTTAACGGGGTGCCTGAACCAGGCCACATTAAATACATAGTTTTGATCTGAAAGTGAGTTTGTATTATTGGGGCGACTTGAGACGTGTTGTGTGAGTATTTACAGCGCTGCACCAAAGGCGCAAAACACTTTTTTCCGCATTTGAATTTTTTCTGATTTTGCCTGATATGTGCCAACAGCTCATTTTTTTGTTCTGTAAAAAAATCACGATAGTATTGACTTGACAACAACAACCTTGTTGGTAAAATACAATAGCCGCCATGTTACCCAAACACTGAAATGGTTGATTGGTTCAGATTGCACAAACGTCTTGTTGCGTCACACTTAAACGAACGTTTCTTTGCGTGCCTAATTTTGGCTAAATGGAGATTCATAATTTTCTGTTTGTACGTGTGTGTCGTAGATTGTGGTTGTCCTGTCAGTCCGTGCGACTGCTGCCCTTCTTCGTGTCACACTTTTGCGCTTTAAAGATAAAAAGATGTGGCTTTATACAATACAAATCATGTATCACTTAATTAGAGAGTGGAGCTGGCATAACTTCGCGCACGTGCAGGCTGATTTCCAACTTTTTGTGCGAGTCCTGACAAATGAGAACGCAAACATCTCGGACACAAACCGCTGTCATTCTTATAGTCCTGTTGTCTGTTACCGATCGCTATAAAGTACAACCAGCCCCATATATGTAACTGACGTAACAAACTGTGTGATTTAAATTTTGGGTGGTTAATGAGTCGTTTTAGCAGAGATGCTGATAAGTGATTTCTGGAAAGCAAATGATCCAAAATGAAACTGGAGCGAATCCAATTCCGAGCTTTTTATTTTATTTATAATTCGTTTATTTACTGCACTGCCGTACCCAAGACAAAGCAGTTTAAAACTGGCCGTTTTGCAATACACCGGAAACATGACTCGAAATACATTAAATGTCATACTGGCCGTCACGTTGCATCCGTGCATGAATAAAACGTTAAATTGGGCCATGTATGACGTTATATGTGAGTTTTGTTTTTGATACCAAATGTGCTATGGGATAAATTTTTTGTAAGTTACAAAATAAATTTGGAGCTATTTTTCTTGCGACTGTATATCTGACGGAAACATAATATAAACCTCGGTTAATCAGGATTCGTTCTGAAAGACTTAATTATTCATTTGGATTAGGCAAAGATCCGGATTACTCGAGTAAGCCGTTGGTTTTAAGTCGGAGGTTATACTGCAGCAGTATGTCGGTATTTATTTAACACATATTAGCGACATGCATGATAGACTCTATTAAGCAAGAGGAATTTACAACACAAATTTACAGTTTCATCTTAGTAATTTTAGACTGTCGCACGCCTTTTAAACACTCTTCCATAAGTGTACTTTCAATTTGGAAAATAGAGTCTTCCATACCGTGCATGAACAGCCAAGTGCATAGCGCTGGAGCGTTCCTTTGGCCGCGTAAGCATCGTTTAAATTTGGCATCGTTTCTTCCTCGGTTGTTGCTTGAGTCTCGTTTTCTTCCTTGTCACTGCCTAGTTCCCCTTCCACCACAGAATTCACTACCTGTATAATTTGTTCGTCTATGAAGTGAGGTATTGTTTCAAGCCTTTCGTCGACTGCTACGTAGTCATATACAGCGCTCGGCATGCAATTGCTGTTGATCTGCCTTAGCCAATTCCAAATGCTCTGTTGGGCGACCTCTTCTGTAGTGTCTGGATTTGCTGTGTTCGTAGTATCCTCTTTCAGTTGATTCTTTGACGAAATACCTGCCTCGTCGACGACGAAACCCGCCTTTTTGAAGCAATTGACCACTGTTTGGGTCTTTACTCGTTTTATTATCCGAAGCTTTTTTATTTAGCAACATGTATGAAATGATTCGCACTCTCTATTTGTTCCTTTTGAGCGAATATCCGGATTAACCAAATCTGAATTAACCCCATTGTCACTTCGCCGAAATGAAATCGGAGCAAGGGAACAAAGCGAAAAAGGGCGAGAATCAAGAGTATGGCGTAACAGCCCACGGCGTTTTCCTCAAGACGAATTTAGTGCATTTGCATCGAACTGAACACTATGTGATCCGGGTATTTTGCCCAAATTTGCCACATTATCTCTTCTATTTAACGTACTCGTTACGAAGGGCGAACTGTACCACCGCACTGTATCTTTTAATGATTTTTGCTGCGTGTGCACCCTACCGTGCCAACATAAACAACTGTACTGCTTTACATTGCCAAGGATCGGAAACGGTGTACGGTACGTATTGAGTTGTGCTTGCCTCGTTGCAAAGGGCGTACCGTACCTTTTAATACGTTTTGCTGCGTACTGTGCCGCATTAATGTACCGTGCCATACCATACTTCCATCCTTGGCTAGCTCTTTATTGGTTCCAATATCCAACAAATTTATTGGTAAGTATTTAAAACACATGAAAGTTTAATACACTACCGCTGCGCTATTATCTATTTTGGTTAAAACATCTAGAGCCGCCTTAACTTTTTGAAATATTTTAGTAGACAAAGCATTTGCAAGTGATTGGTATAACAACTGTTTTTACTGAACAGTCAGTTTATGTTTAGACTTTTTTACCGTTTTCTTCCGTACAAGACCCCTGGTTGTCAAATTTCATATCACCCAACTTTGCCGACAACGAGTGGGGAACATGAAACGTTTTTAATTCTTTTTTTTAATAAACGCAAAACTTTGTTAAACGACTGACTCGTGTAGAAATGTTACTGCTATGCCATTGGTTTTTCAGAAATTCAAAAGAAGATCTCTAATCAAGTGTTTATATGTACACGTTTTGCCAATGCAGCGCAATTGATTTTGTCAAAATATCGGCATTTAATGAAAAGCGAACCACCTATTCTTGCCAAATTTTGTGCAACACAAATCGTAAAAAGGAAGAAACAGAAACATATGTTGGGAAAAAAGCTTTAAAATTTCGACTAAACTGGACACATTAAAAATGTGTTCCATTGAAATTTGCTAAAGTTGGTTAGTTTGGCTTACGGCAAACTCTCGTGCTGTCCTGCTCTTTCGTTTCTCAGCTTTTTCGCTGTTTCTATGCATCAATTTCGTTTTGGAGGCTCTTCTGAAATTTGGCTACGCATCAGTAGTGTTGTGAAAGAGCAAAGAATTTGTTTACATGCTTAAAACCCACGTGTTACAAAGGGTATGTTGACACATGGGCGGCAAGAGAGGGCAGCGTTTTTTAGTTTATAAGACCTCTTTGTCTATGACATGACCATTTTGCTCAAATAAAATTTTTGTGTAAAAGGGTTTGTTTAGCAATAGCTCTTCAACTATTTATTGGAATCAATTTGTACTACATCCCTAAATCGTTTTGAAAAAGGTTGTTGATAGTTGATTGTCCAGTTGGCTCTCACATGGTCAAGAGTAACTGCAGGTCATGGCATATACATGTTGCGACATAGTTAAACAAGATGTTATTCCATTAGATATAATATCAAGGATTTTTATTCAAAACAAAGGGTCAAAAAAGGCTTTTCCCATGGAAAATATTATTGTCAGGAAATGATTTGGTTGGATTCAGCAAATGTATTGTTTGTTTGTTTTAATTTTTCATTATAAATTAGAAACTTATCATGTCGATTAGCACCAATACCAATTGGCATTTGTATGTGTGTCATATAGTTGTTTTGCAGAAACAAATATGTTTCAAAGTGCCAAGGAAAGTGGGGACCCAATGTAATGTGAGTATTAAAAACATATACATTGTACTAATGATAAAAGATAATTCATTGCAATAAAAGTAATCAACTGCATGTAAACCAAAGATTAATTTCAGGTACAGCTTTTTTTCGTAAAAAAGGATGGATAAAAAAGAGTTGTTTAAAAACTTTGAATGGATATCCAAGTATGCACGCTGCTATCCAGTTAATGGTGATGATGTTGTTGTATTGGAAACTCCACAGTGCTTCTACCAAGCTCTTTTAAATGGAATACAAAGTGCTAAAAAGAGAGTAGTGATGACTGCATTATATTTGGGAACAGGGCAGTTGGAAAAATGCTTGGTTGATGAACTTTTGCAAACATTAAAAAGAAAGGAAGAAAAAAATGAGGAAATGGAAGTTGATATTCTCATTGATTATACTCGTGGATTAAGAAAGAATTCGGGTAGTTCGAAACAGATGCTTCTGCCCTTGGTTAAAGAATTTGGAAATCCTGCTACAGTTAAAAAATGTTCTTTGTATGTTTCCCTTTATCATTCACCTCAATTAAGGGGTGCATTGAAATCTATTCTTCCTGACAGATGGAATGAAGTAATTGGTTTAGCTCATATGAAAGTTTTTATATTCGATGATACTGTGATTATTTCAGGAGCAAATTTGAGCAATGATTATTTTACTAACCGGCAAGATCGTTACATGAAATTTGAAAACAGTAAGCCACTAGCAGATTACTTTCATGGGTTAGTAAAGGCAGTAAGCTCATTTTCATTTTATTTGCAACACGATGGCACTATTAAATTTTCTTCTGAATGCCCACACCATCCTTTTGAGGGCAATTATAATCTTTTTATTTCATACATCCGAAGTCGTCTTCAACCATTGCTTTATCCGGAATTTGTAAACACAGAAATGCAAAATAATTTTACAACACCCGGATTCGTCCAAAAATCATTGAATTTAGTATCATGGCTTTGGAATGGAAACCAATTGTTAGGCAAAAACCAAACTGATGTACATGACTCCGACTGTTCCAGTCAACTAAAAATTTCAAACAACAAGGATACATTTATATTCCCTTCAGTGCAACTTGGTTTTGCTGGAATTACACAGGATGAGTTTATAACTAAACAAATTCTTCAAAGTGCTAATGGTTCCTCACATGTATGCTTGACATCGGGCTACTTTAATTTAACAGACGATTATGTTGATATCATTACCAGAGGAGAAGCAAAATTTGACATTTTTGTTGCATCACCAGAAGCCAATGGATTTCTAAACGCCAGAGGTTTACCTGGTTATATTCCTTCTATGTATGTTTATTTGACAAAAAAGTTCTATGATCGCCTACAGAGTGACAGAAGAAACAAGTTAGTCAAGTTATGGGAATATATTAGACCAGGTTGGACATACCATGCAAAAGGATTGTGGTTTTATGACAGGCACAAAACTGGACCATTCTTGACCATGATCGGTTCACCAAATTTTGGATCTCGCTCAGTGCAACGTGATTTGGAAGCACAAGTGACTGTGATAACAGCGAATGAGAACTTGATGAAGCAGCTACACAAGGAAAAATCCAGGATTCTGGACTTTTCTAAGCCCATAGTCAAAGAGACATTTGTGCAACCAAGATACTATGTACCTAAATGGGTTGCCATGATTTCTGCTATAATAAGGCATTATTTTTGATAAAGTGCACATTACTTTCTTACAACAATTGTAATCTTTGCATATGTATCCAAGTTTGGAGCATTCTTTTATAGCCTACTGATTAATGTCATGTATTCTTTTTCCGATGTAATTTATTGAATTACTCATATTATATTTATTTAGACTTGCATCTACGAAGTATATTTAGAAACACTGTGATGTCATGTCCTAATTGCTCAAGGTTACTTTGTAAGCAATTCAAGATCTTGCAGAGAACACTAGCTCATGTGCAGAGACAGAGAATTGGTCAAGTTCACCTCAGAGTGTTGCAGGAAAAATGTAAAATAAAGCTTTGTGTTTTTTTTTCGAACCTTGTTTAAATTTAGCCAACATTTTGTTGTACAATAAGTATATGAAAACTGATTAATGTACATTTAACAGAAGTTAAAATGTTAAAACAATAAAAAACATTGCTTCCCATAATACCCTTTGTTTAAAAAAAGCAATAAATATTCCAGAGTTGGAAAAGATTTGTCTTATTTTGAAGCCATTTCTGGAAAAATTTGGATCATTTTGATCCTGGTATTTTTTCAACCCTTAGTAAACTTTAATAATTGATTTTTTATGATTGACAGCCCGGTTATATTCAATTGACTCACATATCAATTCTTCTACCAGTACTGTGGATGATTTACATTTTGGTGCAAACATCCACCCTGGTGATACATTTGGATTAATTGCACAACAACATGGTGTGTATGATTTTAACACAAATTTGTGCTGTAGATTTAGGTTTATGTAATGATTCTAATTTATATTTTAGGCATAAAGGTATTTGAACGCGCACCTGAAAGTGCTAAAGATGCTGATGAAGAGGATGAAATTATCTCTGAAAAAAATGAACCATTTTGGTATCATTATGAGTGCAAAAAAATGGCAAAGCTTGGCAAAGTATTTTTTTAACATAGAATTTAAATCACCATCTACCAAATGTATTAGATTTGATACAATTATAGGTTGATGAGTGTGTTGACATGTTGGAAAACAAAATGTTGAAGGAAGATAAAGTAAAACCACAAAACTACAACTTTTCAGTTGTAATTGGTGCCCTTGGCAGAGTCGGAGATGTGAAAAGAGCCTATGCTCTTTATTATAAGGTATAAGGTAGCATTGAAAATCACAGGAATGCAGGACAATATTTTTACCAACTACAAAATGTCATATGTTTGTTGTTTAAAAGATGAAGGATTATGGGTTAAAACCCTCTTTGCCATGCATCACTTCATTGTTTAATGCAGTGGGAAACTCAAAACTTTCCAGTGACTTGGTAAAAGTACAGAATCTGCAGAAAGAACTACAAGAAAAGAACTTCCGCCTACATCGAAATTCATACAGTGCTTTGATGAAAGTATGTTTTAAGGCCATTAATATCTACTTTGTATTTTAACTTACCATTCTTGTATAGGCATATGCAAGGCATGGGGGTTTCCAGGCAACTTTGCAAGTATTTAGAGAGGCAATGGCAAATGGATTTGAGCCAAATGATGCTTACTTTTCCATTTTGCTGTCAAGTTGCAAGTCAGATAAAAAAGCAGGTTTTCTTCATGCAATTCAGGTAATTATTACAACTATAAAGTGTTTACTACCATGCAATTTTGACAGAAATTATGAGACACTTTTCTTTGCAACATCATTAGGTTTGGAAAATTATGACTCAACTTGACATAAAACCTTCTGGGTATGTTATTACTTCATTTTTGCAAATTGTAAAACATTGTGGAATTGGTGATCTCAATGCAGCAAATAGGTGGGTCAATAAACATAAGTTCTACTAATGTGGCCCAAAATGCAAGATAGATTATTTTTCATGGTTTGTCACTGATAATTTTTTATTTCATGTAAAATATAAAGAGTACTCTTCGAAAGCTCAAAGCCAATTGTATCAGATGATTTTCTTCAAAAACATGTACGGCAGTTCAAGTGGCTAAAAGGACAGAAGTCAGTGCCCAAACCTCAAAAACAAACCAAAGATGTACCTCCACTGATTGAAAGCACTGCCACATTGCAAATCACCGAACCAAAATACCCCTCATGTGGTGTATGAACAAAATTTGTAAACAAAAATTACCAAATTACTGTTTCTTAACCTTTTTTGTGCTTAGATTGATGTTGAAGAAGAGCCTGTTGCAAACTACAGCAAGTTTTTATCTGTGCCTAATAAAAGCTTGAATTTGTTAGAAACTAATAACAACCAAGCTATTGTTAACATAACTTCTTGTCCAAACCCTGAGGACAGGTTGCTGCTGGTGGGAGGCTATCGCAATTTTCTAGATATTTTAACAAAATATCAAATTCCAGGCAATGTTAAAGTATGTTTTGTAAACCTCCATGTGAAGTTAAAAGGTTTGGTAATAACTTTTTAATTTTTAGATTTTTACTACCTTGGCAGAGGCAATGCCAGATTCATATGACGATGAAAACCACCTTATATCGGTTGCAGAAAAAGCAAAATGTCAACTGGATGTTGATTTTTATAACTGCATAATGAGAAAACGCTTCAAGCGGAAATGTGATATTCACGGAAAAGTAAACTTATGTTTAAAAGCTACCAAAAATAAAATTTGTAGGAAATTATCCACATATCTTTAAATCACCCAAAAATGTCATTTCCTTTTTTATAATTGCATGTATTAGGGATGGGCCAAAACTGCAAGTGTTCTGTTTGGTCGAGCACCAAGCGTCTCACGGTAACGCTCGGTGTATTGTGACAGCCAAACATTCCCATTTACACTGTAGTTTTTTACTTTTTCAAGGTCCCTTATTTAGCCACGAGGGCTGTATTTGAGCTCTAATAGTCCCTTCAGGATAACATGTGAGGCAAGCCAACGCTAAGTGAGACACCTATGTTTTTTAAGTAACAACAGCAGCGCACAAAGACTCTGATGCCATGTCTGTCGCTAAGAAATATGCCCACACTCTTAAAACACAAGACTACTCTGTACAATCTATTTGTTGCACATGTTCATTATCAAACAAAGAAACACACGTTCTATTAAGATAACAAACCCGTTTGTCAATCGCCCAGTACATTATTGTGCAACAAGCAAATAATCAATTCGTAGTGCGGTTTCGCAATAATTGAGTAGTTTTAAATCTAGTTTAAAAATCAACATGAATTTTTTGTCTAATGCTCGGCTTGGTTCATGCGACTGCGCGGCCGAGCATCAAAAATTGCGATGCTCAAGACCGAGTACTTGGGTTCTGGCTCGGTTCGGCCCATCCCTAGTATGTGTGTCTTGAAATGTTATAGTGAGGTACATGGTCTACATACTCTTCTTTACCTTATTACCTTTCACAAACAAATTTGAGAAAATGTTACAGCCTTAATATGCTTTATTGCACCTTATCTAAAAAACATACATTTTTTAACATTGAAAATTTTTAAGATGCAGAAAAATTTTAAAGCAATACTCACATCACAAGCACATTATGCCACTTTAGGTGTCGATCAAGTTTTCCACTTTTATCAAAAACAGACTTCTTGGTGTTTTGTTAGGAAATATGGGACCACATTATCACCAAAAATCTGCAACCAAATTATCGATCCTGGGGTGTTTTGGCCATTTCTGTGCGACACTTCAGAGATGGAAAAAAATTTCTTTCAGATCTTGAAGCTAATCAGGTTTGTAAACTACTGCTTCTAGGGCTGACGCTTATACAAATCTGTTGTTTCATTGTAGGTAAAGCCAAATGCTGTAACGATGCACACATTAATTATCGGGGCATTAAAACGCAGGCATAAGTGGAAGATTCCAGGCTCTCAAGGTAACAACTGGAATTTATAACACTGATGCAGCACTAATGTTCATCACTTTTTAGAAATTTTCTGTCCTGACTATTCCTACCTGTCTTTTCTAATGAAGTACATGAAAGAAAAAGAAGTTTTAATAAACCGGGATATTGTGTCTGCTTTGGAAACTGCAGCAGCTACTCCAAGGGGTTATCAAAAGGTATGTGCATGAAAGAAACATTGGTGTATGTTTACTGATGTTTGTATTTTGGCAGTGGTCCAACCCGAATCCTAAGTTGGAACAAGTTTTGGAATCTTTCAGAGAACTACACAACAAATGGCTGGCAGAAATACACATAGAACATTGAAGCCATTGAGGAATAAAAATATTTTTTGTGTCCTGTCTGGCTACAAGTTAATGAAGACACAATAGCACCAAACTGCACAATAAACTTGAAGAGGCAAGAGGTGCAACAAACATTGCAACATAGGTAAAAATTGCAAAACAATATTATAGTAGCTTCCGAAGGGCAGTGATTGAAGAAATATAATAGTTATGAAAAAAATAAATGCAATAGTGCAGCAGGGAAGATAAACAGCAGCTGGTCATGCAACAAAATAAAATCCACTATATACACACAAGTGACAACAAATGATTGCAGGTAGATTTATAAATTGATCAGTAATGACACCAGCAGTTCAGAGGGTGGATTGAAGTTTTTGTGTCACTGCAGTTATATCAGTCAGGCAACTTGCAAGCTCACCCAACAAATGTTGTGCTTCAAGTTGTTTTCGACTCTTTTCGCGTGAAGCTTGGACTGACTTTTCCTCCAGTGCTGCAAGTTTTTCTTTTAACTGATGCATTTCATCATATGATTTCTAGGAAAAACAGCACTTAACAAAACCAGAAAATAAAACATTACAATTTTCCAGTGACACGGAACATGGAAGTTCTACTTTATGAGTGCTAAGTGAATACAATCATGCCCATTTTCTACTGTAGTTATCAAGTCATTTTTTTACTGGTGTAAAAATCCATGTCATTTTCTTTGCTTAGTTGCACACTTTTTTCCGTTTAGTCCTGTGCAGGATTTAAAAATATGTCCCAAACCCATTTGTGCATATTAATGATAAGCAGGATCTATTTTCAATATTGTCTTTACTGCATGTCAATGTCCAACACCCTTTTTTAACAAATTATCATACCTTGATTTTGACAGCACACTCATTGTGTTGCTTTTCCACAACATTTAACACTCCAACTCTTTGTTGTAACATATTGCACTCCTGTGATTTCTCGGATAGTTCAATTTGATGTTGTTCAAGTTGCTTCTTTAAACTGTCAATTCGATCCAAAAGTTCTGCTTCCTTGGCCTTATCCATCTTTGTATCACTCAGCTAAACATGCACGTAATCAAATAGCATTCTAAAAATAAAAAAATGTTGACTTACCTGTTTTTTTAATTGTTCATTGTCTTCTTTGTACATTGCAAGTTGCCGATGCCACTGATCAACATTAGACATGGATTCTTGTAAAGCTGTGGTTAGTCTCGTGTTGGTACTTTTAAGTGCTTGCAACTCTGTTTCAGACTTTTTTGAATTGGCAGAGCTAATAAAAAACATAAGGCAATATTTACTCGCAAATTCGCAATGAATGTATATTTTCATCATGCAAAAAAGACACCTTTTAACACATTAATTAAGTACTCCAATACATTATTATGCTGTTGCTTAACTTAAATTTCAACTCCAAAATACCAAGTGTATACAAATGCAAAAAAATGTCTAAATTTATTTGTCTCATTTTGTCAAATGAGTACATTGCCGTAGGTGCAAAGGCACACATGGGAATAAAAAAGATAATTTCCTTTGAACAAGGATGAATAATGGCCACATTTAAGAGTAAATTGAAAAAAAGTAAGAAACAAACCTTTGAGTAACTGCAAGCTTTAACCGTTCATTTTGCAATCGCAAATTTCTTAATTCAGAAGAGAGAAAATTGTTCCGACTGTCATCAGAAGCTGAGCTAAATAACTCTTCATCATAGTCACGTCCTCCACCAACATCCTGCAAAAATATTTGAAAACCTTGTTTAATATTGTGAGCTGAAAATAAACTTCTATTTTTAAGATAATGGGGGAGAAACCCCCCTTTCTAAAGATGTTCTTTTAGCCTTGTTTAGTGAAAATAGAATGTTTGTTTTTGAAAAAAAGGGATTTATATTGTGGAATCTTGTTCTTTACATGCATAGAGAATGTCATTTACAGATAGATAAAAGTTTCAATTTTAATCAAATAAAAAACATGCCATATATTACAAATGGGTGGCTTTTCCCTAACTACTATTTTTTTTCACACTCCTCTAAAGTAAACTTAATTTGGACTTAACCTTGTTATCACAGACCGTTTCATTAGTGTGCACGCAAGCATGCCAAAACTTCTAAAAAATCTTACTCTTTTGGAACTAGCAGGGTAACCACTGGGGTTACAGGGTCTGCAATTTGGTCATGGTCAGACCCTTCAAAAAGGGGGCCCATAATTAGTAAAACTCTTTGTTCCACGAGGAGATTATGACTTTCATGACTATGTTATGCAGTAGAGGGATCTGAAATGTGCTTTGATAAACTAGCAAGTGTCAACTCATGATGAAGTTTTCCAGCATGGTTTCTGTGATGTGATATTATTTAACATCAACCTTTCTCCTGTTGATGGATTAAATATAAGCTGCATTTGGTATGTTTTTCGGACAAGAAGATGTGACGGTGCATGGTTTCGGGGGCTATTGGTCAACCAATGAGTAAATTGGGGCTGTTAGTGCACAATTTTAAATCAATTATAAAAAGAAATTTGTGTCTAAACCAGCATTAGGCAGAAAAAATTTTGTAAAAAAAAGTGGAAGTCATCTTTTCTCAACATGCAAGTCGCAGGCATAGGTTTTATTAAACTCAAGCGTTCTATTCCCCTAATGACCAACCCAGTAGTCAATAATATTGATTAAGGGCATATTGAAGCATCCCTGCTCGAAAATTGATCACAAGACTTATGCAAAACATGGCTCATCACTTAAGTATACAGGGATATATGTACTTTACATTATCTAACATTTGTTACCTCTCTGGTGCTATTTGTTCTTGGTTTTTCATTGTCCTGTTCATTATGCCCATTACTAGTCACAGTTGTTTCACTACTTTCTGATAGATCCCTTGCTCTGTCCCTGGAAACAATTGGATTTTATTTGAACATGAAAGAATATAACAGTACAGTAAAAGTGCATGGTACATGTGAATAAGTAAACAATGAGTAACATACCGTATGTCTTCAAATTGTTCAGTAAATTTAGAAAGCAGGATGTCTGATGCAAACCCAAGTCCATATACAGTGTTGGCTCGCATGTCTGCCCATTGACCAAATTTAGCAGAAGTTTTTGTAAATGCCATTTCACTTGTCACTGTGCTATTGATAATGGCCTGAGACAAAAAAACATAAATGGAAATCCTTATTTATCATGTCAAAATACAATGTTTGGATGTGTTTGCAAAACAATCAAATTATTGAATTATCAACAACCCATAAAGTTTTGTTACTAGAGTAACAATTTATACATCTTTTATGGTAAAGAGAACCAATCATTCTGTTCAACTCTAGCATCACTAGTCATGGCAACACACAATGGACTACCACATCAGCTCATGATTAAGAACAGCTGTATGACTGAGGCAAGCCATAAATTATTCATACAAGAACTATAACAAAACCATATTGCTAAAGGGCAATGGATGTGGAGTCAATAGCAACCATTTGTACGTAGATAAAAATGTTCATTTTATTGCATAACATCCAATACCTAAAACAAAAATGTGAAAGTTTTTACCTTTGAACCCTCAACACTTATTATTCTGTAAGACTTCCTTGAAGAATCAAAAAAGAAATTGACAGTGGCAGCTGCTTTGCTAGCTGGTATCCATGATTTTTTGGTTACTGGATCGATTATGAAAACATGAGCCTTGCTGCTGAAGATTGGAACCTCCCTGGAAAGCATACAAATCTTTTAAGTATACATATGTTTACTGTTTTGTCATGTCAATTTCTTCTTACCCCATTTTCATGTACTATTTCCAAGTTAGCAAAATTAAAATAGCAGCACTTACATTGTGAAGAAAACAAGTACAGCCACTTTCTGTGATTAAACTACTACCAACAGAACCTACATTAAAGTAATGAGAAAAAGTTCTGGTAAAACGTTGGTTGTACATTTCAAACTGTAAGGCTGTATTCAAACAAAACATTAACGACAACTTTTACTGGCAACTTCAAACTTCAGAGACTACAACACTAAACATTACGAACATAAGAATTACGGCTGAGTAAGTTACAAATACCACTCATTTATGTGATAAATAAACAGATAAATTTGGGTTATCTTCAACACTGGGCTACCTAAAACCATAAGATATTTTTGTTATTTACACACATAAAAAAACTACTTTTCCACAATAAGGTAAGGCTCATAAATTAGCAGATAGCTTGGTGGCAGAAATAAACACATGAATTGGCATAAATGGAAATTTTAATCCATCTGGGTCTAAGGGTTGAACAAAAAAACTTAACACCACATGAGTGGTCCCATGATCCGTTAAAACGTCATTCATGTTGCACATTGATTGTTAGTTACACTTGCAAACAGTTACAATTTCATTAAATTACACAATTCATCTACTTTTAGGTTAAGGTACATAGTTGACTCAGGCAGCTACCTTTTTGAATCATGCCCAAAAAAAAATGGACAAGAAAATACAGCTCCCCTGAACAAACATAAAATAGGTTTATTTGGAAACTATTAAAATGTTGGGATTTCACAAATGCTCAATTATAAGTTTATACTCAGTTGTGTTGATTGTTAACAACTCAAAAACATATATATGCCATCAGATACATTCCACAAAATTCTGCATGATGTATTCAGCAATACAAAATCTTTTACTGCAGGATAAGAAGCGACAAAACTGTGGACGGGTGGGTTGTCATATATAGACATTGTATGTGAACTAATACCCAATTTAAAAAGAGAATATAATTTCTACATTATTTTACATTGGATCTCACAGTTAGATGAGCTTTTTATGACATGATTGTTTCTGCTAACAGAAACGCACAGGTCCCCACACATGCAAAGTTGTTCATTATGTGTTTTTCTGGATACATTACAGGTTTTAGGGATAAATAAAGCAGCCAGTGCACCACAATAGCATGTTCTACAAAATGTGCAAATTTCAACATAATTTTTGGGCTTGTGTCATGTCCTAAAAACTGTATAAATTCCATTTAATTTGAACATTGTCTAATAATTTGATCGATTTCAGGGGGCTAGTGGCGTAACTGATGGGGTCAAACAACAAAAAACGATGCATCACATTGGCATGTTCTACAAACTGTGTAATTTTCAAGAAATTCAGACATTGTTTATTAATTTGACCTATTTAGGGGGCTAGTCCATGACAATATCTACCAGATGTTAAAGTTTCATCAAATGCATGGACGGCTGTATGAAGTCTATTACCCAATACTTAACTGATGTTTAACGTTGAATAGTCCTGTTGTGACACTACAAACAGGCTCAACATGGCAAGTTAAAAGAGTTGCCTTACAATTTCTCACATTTCTCACAATGCGCCAAAACTCACTCTCTTGCGAATCCCCGACACATAACGCCTAGTAATGACGGTGTAGCTGCAGCGTGTTCCACCTTGATCCACCAATTGTGCTCTCCACTTTTTTCGTGCCTTATAACGTCCTAACGTTGCGTAGCTATTTCTGGCTTGGTGATTGTTTTAGTGAAATTGGGTCGATATTATTTCTTTCACCGAGCGAAATAAACTCAACTCAAGTCACAAATGGTTCCTAACTTAAGCAATGTTCATGCCAGCAAATAAGGTGACAATTTGGATTGGAATTTGTGACAAAAATTTCCAATTTTGTTTCATTTCATTTCTTTCCTCGTTTTGGTTTCCACCAGGGGTGTGCAACCTGTAGCCCACAAAGAGGTGTGGTTTTTAAATTAGGGGGGCCCATGAATTGATTTTAGAGCAATACCTGCAATTGCAATTCCTTTGTTTCCATGCAGATGAGTGCATTTTACAATCAGCCAGACTCCAATTTATTATCCATGATGTTTCAATGCTGTTAGGATCAATACGTGTGCAATATATTATTCTCATTTTCAGAAAATTAGGGTTTCCGATGTGCAATGAAACAAGTCTACTTCTGTTAATTAAGGTGTAGCCCACAGTCTAATCTAAATAATTATATGTGGCCCTACAGTAATAAAGGATACACACCCCTTGTGTACATCATGAAAAAAACTACCTAATGGGTTACGCATTTGTTTAATGCAAAAAATTCTTGGGTAAATTGTGATAATCGGCCTGTTAGGTCTAGTCACTAGTGCCATCAATACAGTTAACATAAGTATAGTACCATAGCCATGCTGAGCAACCAGGAATATTGCATTTACCCAGACCTTTCATAAATGGCTGAGCAGAGCAACAAACAGGCATGTTTTAGTTGCTGTTCTTATATAAGACCCATGCAAAGACCATTTGCACATTATTCAAGAATGAACGTTTAACTGCCAATGATATATAACGCTGTTAATTATTACATGCATGGTAAACCGCCAGGTAGTTTACTTGTTTATACACTTGGCCTCAACTGTGCATCTGTGGCAGTTTGCACCACTCAATTATTTTTGAACATTGCTGACGATGTCAATAATAAGGTAGCAAACAGCGATCACCAGCCAAGGAACTGATCTGTGTAATCACCTTAACTGACTGTTTGATTTTTTACCCAGCAATGGTTTTCAAATCATTCGGTGATGCAAACTTTGGGCATGACTAAAATACTTCATTAATCGCTAAACAGGATGTTGCTGCATATGCACTGCAGTCTGCACAGTGTACACCTGCACGCTGCACCGCTCCGCAGTTCACCAACGAACTGTTTGATCACAAGCTCTTTTCCGCCGCAAGTGCTAAATCGGGTAAGTTTCCCGCGCTCTGTACCAGCAAGTTTTATAATCAAGTTAATGGTGAAATGTCTAACCAGAGGGTACCCGTACCTCCGAGGGGAAGGATGGTTTGTTATTTAAACAATATAATTACAATAATATAATTACTTTTCGGAAATTACAGAAGGTACGACGACTGATTGGTGATTTCAGAAGTGTACTGCCAGGGAAAAAATCTGCTTGTTAAAAAATTGACAAACTTGCCCAAACTTTCTTGAAACCTTCCCAAATAAACGCAGGCGGTATTCTGCCTGTAGAGATGCGGATAAATCAAAGAAACATACGCAACCTGCTTTATTTTCAATTTCAGTGACGGCCCCAGAGAAGCAGAAAAAGGACTGTTTTTCAAAAAACATTTTTTGCTGCAAAGAAACAAGACCCTACCCCCTTCCTTTGATCAAACGCTAACACTTTAACCACCATCAATCATGCTTTTATTATTCTGTGCACTAACATCAAAAAATGCATTCATAGTCTGTATATGCAACCTGCAGACTTGTACCCTTGGCGATTGTTAACATCAATAGATTTAGTGCAGATTTTACAAATACGTGACATAGAATAAAAGCACCAACACATAATTTGCTCCTTAACGAAGTAGGCAGCATTGGAACACTTAATTGCATACAAAGAATATTCATTAATTTCGACAACAATTAAGGTTGTGTACAAAAGGGTAAGGTAACTGGGTTTAATGAGGTCTAATACCAGAAATTTAAAACTAATATTTGGTGAAAAGGATTCCACTTCGACAAAGGAGCTGCATGAATCAGTTTTTCGAAAGAACAATGGAACATAAATTTGCAAACTGGAAGTGGACTTTTCAATGTGAAAGGCCATTTATGCTGAGGTGCACAGAACATTGGCACATAAAACAAAATTTAACTCACAGTTCATTTCTTTTGTTAACCACCATGTTCTTGATATTTAAATCAGCGCATACAAGGAAATAGAAAGTGCAATAACAAGCGACACAATTTTAGAAACTATATGTAAAGTTCAATGGCTGCTAAAACAAATAAAAAATGCAAAAGTACATGTGAAGTCACATATTTTTATACACATTGTTTGAGAGCATTGTAATATATTTAGGTACCTTACTGCCATTTATTGTTAAAAGTTGAATGACTGCACACGGTCATCAAAAAAACTTGCATTTACTAAACGGATTTTTGCTCTTTGATGCAACTCTGGATTTACTTGGCTGCAAGCTTATAGTTTCACCTCCAGGAGGAGTAGAACTGCCATTTTTGTTGTTTGACTTTGATGAGTTGGCACTGGTTGTATTGAACAGTCCTAACAAAAACAAAAAAATGTGTTTGAATAAAATTGTCAAGTATTCACCAAACTTAAATTGCATGTAAGTTGTTCAGCACACTTTAGTTTTAGTAAAATAATTTTTTGATTCAAATAGTTTTCAAGACCTTATAGATAGTGAAGGACAACATTTCCCAATATATTTTGTGCTAATGCCCCCTTTGGACACATGAAAGTTGAGCAGTCCCCACTTCCATAAATCTTTATAATAGCCTGCCAAGATGGCAGAATGGTTGGGCGACTGCCTTGTGGCAAGGTTGTGGGTTCTAATCCTGTCTTGGTTGCTTGTGTTTCCCTGAGCAAGAAACGTAAGCAGCATTGCTCCAACCCAGTGAACCTGATGGGTTGACCCAAATTAAAGTCACCAACTCAAAAAATCGAAACAATCAAATAAAAAAGGATCTAACAGAACTGCAACGAGGCAGGTAGCTCCATGGTGGACTTATGGATTTGTGATGTCACTGATTTATGACTTTTAAATTAAGGTAATTGATAAATATTAGATTGAGGTGACACTGTGACTTAATTGACTGCACTAGCATTGACACTCACTCTGTAGTCACTGACTAGTGAGATGCCGGCCACACTTAAATTGTTTCATACCGGTTAAAATCTGTAAATTTGTAACTCCATCTAAACTAGAGGGGTGGCTTGCACCATTTTGCCAATACACATACACTATCACTCTATGTCATTTAACATTAGATACATTTTGGCGTGTAATTTACACAAAACTACTAATTGTGGTACACATATACATAAAAAAACATTTTACATTTTGAGGTTAGTGGAGTTATGCTGGGAAACTGATGACATCGCCATATCAACCACTTGTAAAAGTTTAATCCAAATTAGTAAAAAAAATCATGTCAAGTTCCACATACTGTATAAACCTTGTGCAATTCCACTATGTTTTAAACTAACTTTGTTCAATTTTAAATAGCCTTCAAGATTGGAGTAATGATTAACTTATCCCTAATCCTGTCTCCAACCAGTAAAAGTTTCATCCATATCTAAAACTTGCATGCAAACCACAAAAAACACATTTCTTAAGTTACCAAATGGTTGCTTTGAATAGTAAGACATTCCTTACTATCAATGACTGTTTATGAAATCAACACTAAACTATCGTTTGTGGTGCAGGGGGCTGCTGGAAAGCAAAAATGAAAAAAAGTAAGGGTCCCATAAAAACTCGCATTGTGAATCAATTATTCAATGAAATAATACACACATGATTGTTAATTTTATCAGAAAAACAAAAGAATTGTTATTTTTTCAATGTACCAATTTGTCTGATGGGTGCTGTTGTCTCTGGTTCCATTTCTGCTTCTTGCTTTGTTTTCTGCATGTGTTTTTCAGCCAAATAGCAAAAAACTACAATCATAAGAATCATGTTCATTGTTAATGCAATATGACATTATGCCTAAAATACTAGAACAATCTTTTTAACAAAATGGAGGCACTTGCAACAAGGTGTACATGATACATGGTAGAACATTCTTCATCCACCAAATATTTACCTTCAGTTACATTGAGATCTTCTTTTACTGATGTTCGATAAAACCTCAGTTTCAATTTTTTAGCCAGATTTTCAGCTTCCTCCCTGCACAAAGTTCAGTACTGCTAATTGTAATAACAGCAAAGTAAAATGTTTTTTGGGGGGACAGCTGTTAAGTTCAAATTAAATTTAAAACAGTTCAATATAAAAACATAAAGCCAATATGATTTTGTGAGCTGCAGACAGTGCACACTGTTTTGACCTGCAAGGTCTCATAGTTATGCCCAGTTGTGGCACTGAACAGATGACACCAGGCATGGCTTTTCAGCCTGTTACTCCGGTCGAAACATAAGCTCATAAAACAGTTCAAAGTTATAAACCTAAAAAAATCGAGGTTCTAGTTTATGGAAAAAGTACACTGAAAATACATACTGTTCAACAACTGCTTCCTCAAGCAGATCAATTTTGTTTTGAACCAAAACGAGTGGTATATTCGGCCCAACTTCCTCTTCAACTTTACTTTTCCATTTTTCAATTGCTTCAAATGAATCTCTATCAGTTGTTGAGAATGCAAGAACACAAGCTTGTGCACCTTTTAAAAGCATGGTTTAGAAACGAATTTCAGGAAAACCTATAATTATACCACATTATTTTTTTAGTTCGTTTTTTGTGCAAGTTGTTTTTACTACTGAACTAAAGGCTGATTGTGGGTTTTGCTAAGTTAAAGCTGATATTTAAAGAAAAATTGGAATACATCATTCAGTTTTTTGCATTGGATTTTACAGTTAGCAGAACACTCAAGTCAGGGAAACATTGTGCATTATGCATAGAAGCCATCAACTAAAAGACTAAACTATATGAATAAATAATGACCGTTTGCTTTTGTCTTAAGTTGTGATTGGTTAAAGCTTTTTACACTGTTTTGAATCATTTGGCTGTTGCTTTACTGTAGATAAATAGCCTCGGGCATAGATATCTGGATAATATTAAATGTGTTTGTGTTCACGTTGGCTACTTTCTCAAATTGAAAACCCAAACCTCTGTAGTATGCTTTAGTAATTGAATCAAACTCTTCCTGTCCTGCTGTGTCCCACAACATCAATCGTACATCATTGTCGTTAAGCCTGCAAGACATGAAATTACATTTGTTACATATGATGAATGTTTCACCACCTGCTTTTACCAATTTTTCATTGCAAAACTAATACTAAGCAATGGTAACAAGAACTTAAATTCTCCCCTATTCTGTAGATAGTTTCATACAAATTAACCCACCGAAGCTGCTTTTCCAAAAAGTCTACTCCAATTGTTTTTTTGTATTCCTTTGTGAAAATGCCTTTGCAATATCGTTGTATCATACTTGACTTTCCAACTGCTCCATTTCCAACAACTACAACCTTTATGGCAATTTCCAAATCCTCTTCTAACATTTTAAAGGAATTTTGCTCACAGATGTTTTTGTTAAAAAATATTTGCACAACAAACTTTATACAAAAGCCCAAGGTCTGAAATATAATTTAAGTGGGGTTAATAATGATTGACATTAGTTTGTAAAAAATAAAAAGGCAGGTATTAAAAAGCACACAAATGGTATACTGTACAAGAAATAGTAACTCAGTGGTTGTTATAAATCCCAAGCAGACAACACACTTACTTTTTTCTCTGTAGCAACAGTTACAAGAATAGTAAACAAAATCAGTACAAATTATATGGGACCAGAACAAGAATTGAAAGATTTTAACCTTTTAACTCACCAGTGCTGGTGTTAATAATTGTTGAAGCATAGGGTATGCGATAGGACATTTTAAAAGACATTAAAATGATAAATGCAGAAAGTACATGATTATGTAGACAACTAAACTGTATCAGAAGCTAGACACAAGTGTTTGAATTTCCTGTTGTGGAAGCTTTTGATGTAATCTAATTCCTCATGACAATACCTATTGTCCAAACATTCCACAGATTACTGCCGGTGGTAACATCCCTTTTAGGAAATATCACAAATACCAAATTGTGACAAGCAATTAAGTAACCAAGAAATTGTAACAGTGCAGACTTTGCCCTGTTGTATTATCCTTGGTAAAGACTTTTGCGAAGGATCATACACTACATAATAAGTAAAAAAGTACTGTTGTGTGTCAGGTGTAGCATGATAAGGTACCTTAGTACATGCCTGAACACAATCACTATCTGGTTTTGGGGACCGAACCAACAACATACCATCAGCAGCTTTTATTAATTCTCCAAGTTGGCTTTTACTGGGATAAGGTGGGGAAAACTGGCCATGCAAATAAAAATGACAACCATTGAATAATCGGGGCAACTGTCTAAGTTGACTGGTTGTGGAACGAAGTGGGCCCCCTATGTTTGCATCCTCCAAACACCCTTTGATTTGAAAACTTGCTTCATCTGACCATTTACCTTTGGCTATGCACTCATCCATCCAATTCTCAGACAAAATCCAAGCTCCACAGGCCATAGCCTGCAAATACTTTAATGTTCTTTTTGCTCTTCCAGACTCATTAACACAAGTAATAAAATGTGTGACTGAGATTGCATTGTTTTTAACCATGTTGAACTGCATGCATCGATTAAAACTTGAGATTTTTGCATCATTAATTGAGGAAGAAAATGCCAAGGTGGCTTCATCTGGGATTATAACAGCACTTACAGCAGTAGCTACTGGGCCTCGCAATGGTTGGCATGATGAGAGCAACTCTTTCATTTCATCACTTTTTGCAAATAATTTTGCTGTTTTGCCTTCAGCATTTCTAAGATTAACATTTGCTCCACGCTCTAACAGCAACTTAACAGTTTCTATTTTATGATTGGCCACTGCATCCATAAGTGGTGTGTCATTGCCATGACCCGGAATATCAATTAAAGCACCAGAGTCCAATAACTTTTGCACAATGTCAGTAAACCCACGGATGCAGGCTTCATGTAAAGGAGACCATCCAGCATTATCTTTGGCATTCACATTAGCACCATCTTTAATTAATTCTGTCAACGTTTCTAATCTGCCATTGATTGCTGCCAAATGCAGGTTGCTTTCCCCCTTCTTGTTTTTTTGGCAACTCCTTGATACATTTCTCAAAGCCAATTCTGAGGTATTTTTAGAGTTTTTTGGGGTCACCAATGGTTTTACGGTCTTCAAAACTTTAGCAGCTGGCGAAGTAAATGTTTCATCTGCTTTGTGTTTGTTTGGTTTCTGTTGTTGATTATTATTCGCAGTGTTCATTGTTTTTTGGGGGGTACTAACAGATTTAGAAGACATTTGCAATGAGTCAAGGTGGCCTTTCATCTGCAAACACGTGTTTGCAACATTCTGCAACTTTCTACTAACAGTTTTATCCTGAACCCACAGGGGTATAGAGCAGGTTGGGCAGTTTGACGCATGTTTAACACAAGACAAGCAAAACATGTGGTCACAATTACACAAACTCACAGGTTCTGTTGTGAAGTTTTTGCATGCATGACATCGCAATAAATCTTCAAGATTTTTAAGGGCTTCAGTAGTCTGTGGAAAAACTTCTGGTTTACTCATAATTGTATATTTAATTCAATAATCTGTTCTGTTATTTCCGTCTGAAACTTCAAAATAAAAGCTATTGTATTGTTATTAGTGCTGGATGTCTTCACCATTATGCAAATAAAGCAAAGAAACGGTTGCCTAACATGAATTCTATTTAGTTACTGCACCTGTTAACAACAATTGTTTTTCATTCTAAACAGAAAAACATGTTAAACCTAAACTGCCATGGGGTTGTTAAAATTCGTGCCTTTTGTACATCAATCCCTGTTGTAAATGAAAAATTAGCAAAATCATTTGCCAAAATTATAACCAGATGATCTGAATCATTGAGACACAAAACACCAATCCCAAACCATCTCTGGTCAACCTGCATAAAACAATGTAGCCAAGTATAACTATTTTAAAGTAGTCACAAATATCTAGATTTTCCACAACACAGGATGAGGATCAAAAGACTTCACACAAATTAATTTTTGTGATTTTGAATTTTTTCAACATTTTAGCTTGTTACGTATTTTTAAAATTTCGCATGATATTTTTGAAAAACCCTTTAAGTGCTGTCTTTACGGTACCTTTAAAAAGTGATAAGACAAAGTTTCCGAAACGATAATTAAAAAAGAAAAATCAAACAATTGCCAAACACGAAGCTAAGTGGTGAAATCTGGAATGAAATAGATCACAGGCTTCCCTATATCTCTGCGTAACAACATAGGTCACGCGTCATTAAACATGACGTCATAAATATCGGAACGGTTCTGTTTTATTGAAATTAAACCTACGTAACAGATACAATTAAACCTTAAATAAGATGTACGCTTTGTAAGCCTGTTGTATTTCTTGATTATTAAACTGGACGCCCCCTGCCCCCAACCAAAAAGTTTTTTACACACTTAAAATTGACTTACAGTTTCAACATGTGGGCACCTAAGTTCATTTACTAAATTCCCTACATGAATGGTTTTACCGTTTTTCTTATGAGAGTTGTGATTTAATGTCTTTAGGTAACTGTACACAATATTCGTTTCCGTCTGTTTATCCGTTACCCGTTAACGGGCGTTAAGTTCTACCAGTCACCTTCTGAAGAATTCCTCAAAGGGATGTGTACCGGCGTTCCATTCTAAAACCTTGTATTTGAAAATCAAATATACCATAGCGACCACGGACGTCGATAGCTATATATTTCCAAAATACCGATTAAAAATGAACCAAATTTGAACCTTATTACGACGAACTGCAAATGACATAAGATTAACGTCAATAATCAGTTCAGATTTATATGTCGTCGCACGTCAAAATCTAGGAACGAAATAAATTTGAACGACAGAAATTGTCTTAAAGATGGACCTTCAGACGACGTACCAGAATGGCCGAAAACTTGACATATAACTGTAGTTCCTATATTTAGGCCAGCTCCAAACGTGACGTGAGTTTAAAATAACTCTTTCTGCGTTCGAACCTCATGAAGAAAAAGATTTACCATCTGAGCAGTAATAGTTTTTAACCTTGTGGTAACTACCCACAGGTTGAGTAATGACAGGGTAGCAGGTGGATAAAAACCTGAAAGGTAAGCTAAAAATATAGAACTATAGCACAAGAAAATCCGTTCGGTATGTGTACGATAGACTGACCGTTTTGCGGGTGCTGTAACGTGCGCCAACGCAACACCCATTCTGTGTACAGCCTCGTAATTGATGTGGTAAAACCACGTCAAAAACAATGTATCTTTGGCATGTTGTACAGGGGTAAGCTAAATAAAATTAATTTGAAGCGGGGCTGTTCACAAATTCTTCACAAATAAACAAATAAATCAGTTGTTTCGCACCAAGATTTAGCAAGAAGCTACACTCCATCCTATTAGAATACTGCAACCTTCCGATATTGGGCTGATTGTGTGAGCGTGATGTATGTCAATGAGATGTCAAGTGCAAAGTGTTTTCATTGCATAAAACATGCTCCGCAAATGAAGGTTTTGAGAAAAAAGCAACAGAACCGGTGTTGAATTAAGCTTGCTATTCTCTGTGCTCTCAATCATGAAATACCAACTATATTCCGGCTAAATGAAGGAACGCATTTTTCATTGAATTTGTGCGCCCAGCTGGAGTTTGTTGCAATTAAGTTTTGTGGTTTTGTGGGACAAAAGAAACCCCCGCATCTATAGTATTGATTTTTTTTATTTTTTACTGACTAATATAAAAGCTTTTTGATTTGACTACGGCCTTCGTTCCTTCAGACACAGCATGTTTTTGAAGTTCCCCAGGCAGCACACGACGCACAGCGCTTTGTATGTCATCTTCAGTCAGTGTTGTTCGATTTGCTTCTTTCATAATGCTGGATGCCGACTTTGCGAGAGTCACAAACATTTGGTTTATCATAACGTTCATCGAATCCAGGGCTTGTGGTGTTATACCTGTGTCGTCGTACACTTCTTTTAAAATTTTAATTAAATAGCTTCGGAAATCTTCAAGGTCCTTAGTTGATTTTCGTCTCGAAGGCCCGCTTGAACTGCCCGTTGAGGTTGAACACCTTGAACTTTGACTTGAAGAACGACATTGATGTTTGCTTTTTGCCATTGTAGAGATATTTCAGGAATTATCCTGGTGAGTTTTGAACACCTGCGTTGGAAAACCGTTTTTTACCGCCACAGGTTATCCAGAGGTTGTGACACCGAGACAACTGTATCGAATCCGAATGTTGTTTGTCAGAATATTTAACGACGACCAGGGTAGAACTGATTCTTAAGCGGCGGTAAAGACAAGTCATATGTGCTTTATTATGAGAAACAATGGGCGTTCATAAAGTCAAACCGGAGGAAAACACAAATCGGATTGCTTGTCAACATCGGAATTGCATACACAATGATTCTATGTGTATACATAATTCAAATTGAAACTTATTCCAAAGGCATTTTTACCCTACTGCAGACGATATTTGGGAAATTAACACGGTTAATTCGATTTCAGCTTGTAAACTCGATCGGGCATGTAAATACGTTTATTAATTACTTCCAAGTTCAATCACACTTACTTTTTGCCGATTTTCACCAAACACTGTTTATAGCCTTCAAACTGCAGTATTTCCTTACCTTTGCTGTTATCAATCCAGTAGTTACAATTAAAATTGATTTTTTTCGTTTCCCATAGGTTTCTATACTGTTGTGATGTCACCATAGCTGATTTGTTACGACACAGCACGGTAATCCTTGAACTTGTAGATCCCTAATTGAACCCGGTCCACAAAAAAGCTTCGGGATATTTCCATCTTTATTAACATGTAAAAAACATTTGGAAACAAAACTTCGGTTTTATTCCAAAACCTTGGAATTTACTAAAATGTGCGAAATTTCAATAGCTTTTTGTTTTTAATTGTCCTACAGCGACATCGAGTGATTCATTTTAATTTTAGGGGTAAATGTTTTCTGAGAAACACCCACAAAATAGGCACAGACCCCGTAGCACAGCTGTGACTTAGCTGTGGCGCGGATGATAGTATGTATAGTATAGTTACGAAATAGATGCATTTTGTTACATGGTTATGTTTACTGTTCTGTCATACCTAAAGAAAAGAGTTGTATCAAGTTTACAGAATGGGGAAATTTTTTAGGCTCTCCAGTCTCACTCTCCGCTGATTATGAAGCAATGATTGTCCATTTCATTCAATACAAGGGTAGACTAATGATTGCTATGGTATTTTCAAAACGGGAATTTTTGAATGTTTAGTAAAAATTAGAATACTAGGTTTCTTGCTTTTATATGGGCTAATGATCATAACTATTTGAGTACTTAAATAGCCTTGGAGTGAAGGCACATTTAATCAAAAGATGAATACTTTTTTGAGCTTTGAGCAGTGCATGTACAAGAAACAAATTTTGCTGCTTTACTTATCTATAATCATTTGTGATCAAGCATCAGGGAACAAGACATATATACTTATAAGTAAACTTGATTTGCAGGAAAAAATGTTTTACTTTAGTTGCATCATGAAAAAAGTTAGGATGATGTGAAAGGTTTGTAGAAAACAAGTAATTATGTCAAGCCTTCCTCGGAATTATCATCCTACCTCAACTGATCAGGAGGATGAAAACAGAGATCCCAACATAGGTGTGTAAGCAACAAACAAAAAAGCATTCTAACCAATTTGGAGATGGTTCTCCTCATGCTAGTTGAACCTGTTATGTACCAGCCTGCCTTAAAAAAATATGTTGATTTATGTTCTATGATGAAAATCCTTTCTCTAAACTATCTGGTGATTGTAAAACACTGATAAATGCATTAAAATAAGACTTACCACTGCCAGAGTCAGTCCTATTCACTGATGAATACCTGGAATTTGTCTGTTAACTTTTCATGCAAAAGCATGGTGTCATTTGCATGTGACAATTTCTATGTAAACACACTATGCACATGTTATACCTCATTATTATTTCACCTAATTGTGGGGACTCTGTTGCATTGTAAATCAGTCCCCGTTTCTGTAGCCTTATTGTTAACCTGATCAAATGACTTCTTTTTTCACCTAAAATTTTTAAATTTAAGTTATAACAGCCAGAAAGCTTTGTGAAGTGGCAATTACGTTTTTAATTAATCTACTCTTTAAGTCTTTGTCTTGTGTTCCAATGATTTTTTTTTATTTTGGTAGAAGCTGCAAAAGAAGATGACACACCTTCTGAAAATGCAAAATTACGTAAAGATAAAGCACAGAGTAATTGGAAAAGAATATTTCAACCTTGGAAATGGAAAAGAAAGAAAAAAAGTGAACAGTTCATTAAAACCGCGACAGGTATCAAAAAGTTTCTGTTGTAAAATCTGTCACATTCAATAATGGTTTTTGGTGATGAATTAATTTTGTGACCTGTCAAAAGCTTTCAGGTTACCATTTATTTTTAGTTCTGGAAAGAAAAATATCCGTTCGAAGCAGCAGAGATGAACTATTGAAAAAGGGTCTACTTCAAGAAAATAATGGAAATATTGGTATGCACGGCTCCGGATAAAATCGTTGCATTTTTGTTAAGTTTGGGTCTAAATTATCAAGCATGCAACTAAATTTATTTTGCAAACACTGTCTTTTTATAAATCTTAAGGCATCGAAGAGGAGCAGGATGTCCCATATGAGCGCCCAGAGCCTCTAGGGGGACCTAGACTGCCTTCTGTGTCATCCAGTGTTTCAGATGGCTCATCAGAAAAGAGCCATGGCAGCAATTCGAATATAAGGTCAGCTGGAAGTGATCCATTAGTGCAGAGAAGAAGAGACAACATGCCAAAACCCTCTGCGGATTTTACTGGTGAGCAAATTCCTTTTGTGTGGCAATAAATTTACAGCTTGTATGATGCGCACTTTTATTGTATCACACAAGTTACATTCAACAAGGCATGGATATTTTAAGGCACTAATGATATTTCCTTTTATTCAAACTACACATTTGAATTAATTACAAATCACACATTATCCTGGTTGTGTTTTTAGATTCAGGTTCAACCCGTGGCACGAAAAATTCTGATGGTATTTCCAGCTTAACCTCTCAAATGAATCGCAACCGCATAAAATCGCAACCTGATGAAAGATCTAGACAGCCAGTCTACATGTAATTACACTTAACTTACCTATTTACTCACATACTTTTATTTCCCAAGTTTTTACTACAATCATATTGCATAGACATCGCAAGTCGCCATCTGATGAACTTTCAAGGGAAAGTGAATTTGCAGCTCGAAACCATACACATCGACATTCATATCAAATTGCAACCCATGGTTACAGTATGAGTGATGCTTCTGTTGGTCGCTTTCAAATGTCAAATTCAAGTGGCAATGAAATGGCTGTTGGAATAATTGGCACAGGCCGAGGCCCCAGTGACAGTCGAGGCACTTCTGATCCTGCAAGTTCAAGACCGGCACCTCAGCCCATGATGAGGTCACATGTAAAGCAGACCCAGTCAAATCCAGGTATGGGACGAGAACCACAGGATAGAGGCGACAGTGGAGACTCATACCGTGGTCCCCACACCACAGCATCATCTCTACCCCCCACATTGGCTGCTCGCTTGTCACAGGACTTATCCAAAGCAATTTCTGGGAATATTTTACACCAACTATCTGCAACTGCACAAAGGCCCACTGAACCAAGGACTACTAACACAGATAAGGCGATGCAACCCCCAAACTCCCAGACAAAACATTCCACACTTCCACCTTCTAACAAAAAGTATGTGACTGAAACTAATTTGTTACCTAAATTATTTTGTACAACAGCGGTTATCAAAAACTTAGGCAGCATAAGTTACAGATCATATAGACACAGCTGCAATGCAATGTTGATAAACTTGAGGCCCATTTTATGGAGTTTTTGTACAAAAAAAGTTTTATAGTTTTTATTACAGTACGATGTTTTTTAACAGCACTTTTAAGTACGTGGAGGAAAATGCAAACAGAAGTTCCACTTTACCAGACAGCCATTCTCTACCTGCTGGACAAAGACCAATTGCTGCCAAACGCACACATGTTGTAAGTGAAGTTTGCGAGAGAGAGTGCTGTTTAATGTCTATGTCATGTAAATTAAGCTCTAAACAAAGTAATGACTTTATATAGAGTCAAAATGTGCCAGGAGGTACTAATCAGACCTTGTCTACAAAGCCCCAACCACCCAAACCACCACCAAAGCCATCTAAGCAAGTTATTTCACAGGTATTAGTCAATTTTTAATGCACAGATTTGCACAACACCAGAAAACATCATGTGTGTAAAATTATGTCGATAATTAGCAGATGTCGGATCAAACGAGATCCAGCCATCAACCTGTTGAAGTTTTCCACAACAGCCAGGTTCCACCATCTGCACCTGCTCCACCTCCTCAACACAGCAAACCCCACTTTCATAAATCCAATGATGGTTTGTTTTGATACAAATTGTACAGATTTTCAGTGTGTTAATTCTATTAAAAACTTTTAGAAATGCCACCATCAAAGCCAGACCTCAATGGACCAGTGATGTTTGCAGGCAGTGCTGAAATCATTCAAAGGACAACTCAAATAAAGATTCCACAGTTAGTTGTCCTTTATTCCTTGTTAAACTTTTATTTGCAAAAATTACAGAGGTCGTTAGTATTGTTTAACCAAACATTCTTCTAGGTACCACCCTTTTTAGAAACAAAAACATTGCTAGCTACAGACAGTGCACACTGTTTCGACCTCCCCCCCCCCCCCCCCCCCCCCCGTGACAGGACATTGGCCGTTTAGGCTAGTTGCTGCATGTTAATTATTCTACACCTGTTTGAAAAGGCAAACAAACCAAGTCCATTTTTCTTTGCAGGTACATTCGAAACAACTTTGACCCTCCTTCAAATGACCCCAGTATTCCAGCAAGTAATGATTCCTTACGCAACCGTTATGATGTTGATTCAGATTCTGATTCATCTGGGCCTATACTGTACAGAGATGATGAAGAGGAAGAAGAAGAGGAAGAGGAAGGTAAAACATGATTTTAGTAAAATTCGAAGCCCAAAACAAACCAAATGGTTCTCAAAAAGATTTGCAAGCACTTCCTTGAATTGCAACTTTATAAGGACTGCTTATCCACTTCCTAAAATACATATGAACCCAAGTGCCCCATCCTGTTAAACCAGAAATATCTATTTTTGTATTTCAGGGGGCATATTAAGCATACTAAATTGTTAAAAATGTAAAAAAAGTTCTACATACTTGCAACTTTATGGGCAAGGCAAGCTACTGTATGTTTCTTCCTTTGCGCAAGAATCTGATTATTACTTTATGCATGTAATGACTGCCAGTTTTATAATGCTGTTTTTTGCCTTGGGCACTAGCATGCCTAACATCAATATCACGATTTGAAGGGGCCCAAAATCAATTATTGCTTTAGCTGAAGCAAAGAATCAATACAATCTGCGTGGTTATCCAGTCACAGTTTTTAAGTTACAAGAACACTGGGGGGAATTTAGATAAATATTCTCAAATTGTGTCATGAGTCACAGCTTCCTGATTTATGCAAAATGTTTCAGGCCCTTCACTAGAATGAAGGCAGATAGTAGAAGGCTGTTTGTTGTTGTAATTAGTAGGTGTTTTGTTTTATGGTGGGTCGCTTAGGCTGCTGATCACAGTCAGGTAGAAAGGAAGTCAGTTGTTATCAAGTTTGCTACTTCACATCTTGTAAAAACAATAGCAAATAATGGCAGAAGTGAAATGTATTAAGAGTAAACAGTAAGGTAGGTTATTCCATGCAAACAAGAGGCCAGTAGTCAAGTGAAACTGTTTTGTTGTTTTGGCAAATATATTTGTGTGCAAAGTTTAATTCTGTTTGTCCTAATGTTTAAGTTGTCACACGTTATGCCACTGCACAAGTTTTTTAAAAAAGTTTTTAAAGGTATGTTTATACTATGTAGTAGGCATTATAAAAATGCACAATATTCAATTTTTGTGTTGCTACAGTGCAACTGCTAAAACAACTGGAAAGTATGCCGGTCATAATAAACTAGGAGAGCAGTTTACCGAGTAAAAAAGTAAAAACCTGGATGTGGAAGATTCCCTAATGTTCTTACACGTTTTTGTGTTTTCAGATGAAAACTCTGGAGGTTTGGCTGCCAAAGTTGCTCGGCGTGATACACTTGCCCTTCGCTTGGCAAACCGACCAGATAAAAAAGAGCTAGAAGAAAGAAATATTATTGCCAGCCCACCAAAATCAGATGAAGAACGTTCAGCCCTTAAGATAAATCTCACCAGGTAATTTAAAAGGTTTTAAGTCAAAGTAGCAAACTCACTTTTCCAGGATATTATTCTTTATTTTTGCAATGTTTACCTTTAGGCTTGTGTGTTTATCAGGTAGTTCTAAAATCCAGCAGCAATGATAGCCAATTCCGTGTCCAATATTGGGTGTAAACAATACCCAACATTTCGCTTTGAGTCCCTCCCAGAAGGTGGAAAACTCTGACTAATAGTGGGACAATGGGTGTGTTTAGGAAATATTGCTGTCTTTTTTGAGAACCTCTGCAGTTTTGTTCCAAATGGCTAAATTGTTTAACAAAGATTTTTTTCTAAAAAGGCTGCCCCAAAAGACTTAAATTGACTAATAAAGGCAAAAATCAATTTCAAACTGCTGTTTATGTGTTCATAAAACATACTATTTGTTTTTATGGGTCCCCTTCCATGAAGGGGACACATATTGTTTTTACTCTGTTTTTTTTTTTTCTTTCTTTCTTTTTTTCTTTTTTTCTTTTTTTCTGTCTAACGCGAGTTTGTTCCCACGTTTTAGCCATGAAGGAGTCGTCCAAATTTCTTCAAATTTTCACACATGATAGATGTTTATCTGAAGTTGTGCACTGTCAACTTTTTACCCCAATTCACCCATCGGTTCACCCACAGGCCCCCAAAATGTAAAATTTTTGAAACGGCAATATTTACCAAAGTAAGTTACCTAGAAGTTTTCTATTTTGATAGCTGGTACAGTGGAATGTATTGTAATGTATTTTGTAACTTTTGTTTCGATTTACCCTTTTTTTGCCTTTTTAACCCCCAAAATTCCGTTTTTTCTTACTCGAGTTTGTTCCCACGTTTTGGTCAAGAAAGAGTCGTTCAAATTTCTTTGTATTTTCACATGTGATAGATGGGTATCTGAAGTTGTGCACTGACAATTTTTTACCACTGTTTACCCTTAGGTTCACCCACAGGCCCCCAAAACGTAAAATTTTTAAAACAGCTATATTTAACACAGTAAGTCACCTAGAAGTTTCCTATTTTGATAGTTGATACAATGCAAAGTATTTTAAAGTTTTTTGTGACTTTTATTTGGATTCACCAATTTTTTTACCTTTTTAACCCCAAATATTTAGTTTTTTGTTTACANAAAACATCATTTTGAGGTGGTAGTGTATGTGGAATGAAAATTTGGAGAACGCCACCTCTCTAGTTTTATCATGGTGGTGGGTTATCAGTTTTGTTTGACCCCATAGCCCCAGCAGTAACCCCGCTACTAGTCCCCTAAAATATGTCAAATTATAAACAATGTCCAAATTTATTGAAAATTACACAGTTTGCAGGACATGTTATTTGGTGTTCAATTGCTACGTTTGCTCTCATACCCAATGCACTTACTGTGCTAGCTCCCTAAAATGGGTCAAATTAAGCAAACAAGGCCCATATTAGATAAAATTTGGACAATTTGTGCAACATGCCATTGCTTGTATTTTAGTAAAAACCACTGGAAAGTTGATGTGATATAGCCAAATACGCTAAATCACCACTGCCGCAGCACTAAAACAGTCCTGGCCAGACGAAAAGTATTTTTTGTGCCAAAGGAGTTAGGTTTAAAAGGCATTTTGTGAACATGCTGCATGGTATGTTGTAATGAAGTGAGATTGGTAAACAAAGAGATAAAGTTTTTGTCTGTTTGTTATCATGAGAAAACTTGTTGGATGTGGACATTTAGAGAAAAAAAGGAATTACAGTATTTTGTTTTTTTGTGTTTTCTTTCTTTTTAACATTAAAATAGTTTGGGCAGTTGTGTTGTAAATCTGTGTATTTGTGCAGACGAATCAGTCAGCGACCATCTAAAGAGGAGTTGCAGCAAAGAAACATCTTGCCAAATGAATCAGAGGAAGACAAACACAAGGAAAGAGAAAAGGTGAGATTTGTTTATTATTGTGGTCCTACTCTTGAAAGGCATGGCTTAGTAATTACACAACCACAATAAAGGATAATCCATTAAGTATTACACAATGCATTTGTTACAAAATTACGAAACTCTGCTAAATGAAATGCAAAGGGCTTTACTAATCAGTTTTATAATGTTGTACAGTGTGGAATCTCCCCCTTGGTTATAATTGACAGTAAAAATCCAGTGATATAAAATAATTTGTAGATGTTTGGATTTATCCTGTGAATGCAACCAAGAACCAATGTTTTTATTCATATCAAAGCTATGTTTTTGTGCCAAAAATGGTCACAATCTTGTTTTCTTTATTAAAGTTTAATATTTTTTGCTTCCATTTATTGTATTCTGCAAAGTTTATTATGATTTTTTGTGCTTAGGTGAAACGCCAACTTACTCGAAAACTGTCTATGAGACCAACTGTCAAGGAATTGGTTGAACGAAAAGTTCTTATTAATTGGCACGAATATGTTGAGGTGTATGAAGTTCAAAATTATGATCGCCGTGGAGACAAACCATGGACTAGGTTAACACCGTCTGACAAGGTTAGTTTCTTTGCATGACAGGTAAAAAGAAGCCTATCTTATATATCACTTTTGAATGTCTTATCTCTAGGCCTCCATCAGAAAAGAATTAAATGAATTTAAAGCAACTGAAATGCAAGTACATGAGGAGTCACGGCATTTCACAAGGTTTCACAAACCGTGAGGCAAGACTCAAGGTGATCCAAGTTCAACAGAAAGTCATAATACACTCAAGGTGGAGCAAGAATGCCATTGTATTCAGAGTAAACATCATTGAGAGTTGGCATTCCACCAATGATACTGTGCCTGCTACTTCACCACCAAACCTGTGCTATTTTACAAAGTTGTTTATTATTAATTAAAATTTATTATGTTGCTGACTTTTAATTTTTATTTAGCATGCTGATTAAGTGCATTTTACTGCACCACTGCAAACCTTTCACCAACACCATGCCACACATGCTTGTTAAAGCTAATTGGGCGATAATTAATTACTAAATAGATGATTTCTTGCCAATCAGATTTAGCACCCATGTTTGTACAGTAAACTTTTACTGAACATGTTGTAATATTAATTCAGCCTGTAACATTTTTATGGAAGTGTACATAACTAGATGAAAGTGTCTGCTTTGCCAACATTTTTCCTTTCAGAATGATATAATGCAGTCAACAGTGAATATAAGACTCTAATAGTACTTGTATACGTTGATAACTTTCTTTCATTCCAGTCTTGTTTTCAGCATGTTGAAAAATTGTTGCTATTACACGAAACAATTGTGTGAGGTGTTATGTTTTCTAAAGTGATGAAAAAATCTAAAATGAGGCCAAACAATGGAGAGTGACCAGAAAACCAAGAATACTTCACATTCTGTTTCCAATTTTTGCAATAGACAAATAAAGCCAGAGTTTTTGTACTGTGCTGCACAGGATTTTGCTAATACATACACAACAGACTCTCTCCTTGCGGCAGCCCACCAGACTACAAACTCTTGATAAACTTTTCCAATGTGGGTTTTTTACAAGCTGCTATATTAAGTGCCATGGTTCCGCAAATACTTGGGACAAACTGAAACCTTGTGACCAGAGCATTTTGTGAGCATAAGACTGTGGAAAATATTTTTACATACATGCCAATGATAGGGCTACTGACTGTAGCAATTGTTTCAACAAAATTTTGCAATAACCAAATAAATGTTTTTTTTAATTTTACATTTTGAGCGCCTGTGGAAAAAAGTGGTTGGTGCGTGCCTAGATGCCCATCTACCATATGTTAAAATGTGTGTTACTTTTTTGACCCAAGGTTGCAGAAAAATTATAAATCCTTAAATAAAGGAATAGAGTTGGTGAACCCAACCAAAAATAGCAAAATGCTTGCAATGTCCCAAGATTTAAATTATCATTATGTAAGTTTTCAAAATTTAATGTTTGGGGGGCTTGTTGATTACCTGTAGGGTGAACTGGGTAAACAATTTTTAGTGCAAAACTTCAGATGTTTATCTTGCATGGAATTAACTCTAAAACGTAAAAAAACTGGTGGTTGACAGAAAAAAACAAACAGTAAAAGCATTATGTAGACCACTTGGAAGGGGATCCATAATTAGGAACGTGGTATGCAATAAATTCTCTGTGCACATGGATTTTTAACTTGTTAACATCAATAAAAAACTATTTTTTGTAAGCTGCTACTTTGCTTTGTCATGATTCCCAATATTTGCAAAGCAGTTTTACAGATTTCTAAATGTTGTAACCTGAAAGACAGGCTAAACAAAAGTGGTAACAACAAAATTTTTTGACCATCAACAAGCACCTTGCTATTCACTACAAGAAACAGTAAAACTATTTCTTGTTGCTTTCAAATGCAACTTTTTTGTTGTGTCAGTTGTTACAACAGCCCCTCTCATTGGAGTTGGTTATTAAGTTTTGTCAAGCTATGTAGAGTGACACTTAGAACCAAGTAATTTAAATGTGATGCTTGGTTTCTGTTCTAGTTGCTGATGAGATTCGGAATGTTACAAGTGAAGATATATTAATTTGCTAAACAATTTTGCTGATCAAAGTTTTTCTTTGTCAAAATCACCAAAAAATGTGAAATGAGCCATTCACCAGTAACAAAGACTCGATGACAAATATATTTTGTATTGCACTGGTTTCAAAATTATAAAAATTAGGCTGAATTTGCACAATCATGGGCCTGGCCTTTCCCATTTTGCAATGGTTCTGAAGCAGCTTCCTCTTCTCTCTCAAGTAAACTTATTTCTTTTGTAAGCTCAGATATTTGATTTTGCAAATCTTCCATGTAGGAAATGCTCTCACTGACAATTCTCTGAACCTCAGGTGAGGTGTCCATGTCTTTTAAAAACAATCCTGTAAAACACAATCAAATAAATATGATGCCCAAGAAAGTTCAACAGGTCACTTACCATCCCACAATTTCAAGCTTTGTGGGGCAACAGATGGCCAAATTACACCAGTCCTGGTTTGATAAAGTGGGTTAAGAAACATTGGTAGAACATTGACAGACAACAAATATGACCATAGAGATACTGTCTTTGTCCTCACTTTAAATTTGCGCCTGAAAATGAATTAGGAAAGTTAAAGTAAACAGAGACAAAACAGTATATGTATTTCACCAACCTTTCCATCTCATTATTACAAAGGAATGTACCAAAGTCTGACGCAAAAGCATGTCGGTGTAAATGTATTAAAAGTAATGCAGAAAACTCAAAGGACAAAGGAAATTGCTGCAAAAGTTGGTGAACACAGTCCAGGAATATGGTGAAAGTTGGACCTTCCGATCTTGTTCGTTGATTACTAGGGAAAAAATCACCAGCAATTAAACTATGTTGATCACCAGCAGACAAAAATAAACAACAAACCTTTGGGCACCATGAAAACATCTATCTGCAAATGGATGACCGGCCTGGACCCATTCTATGTCAATTAAACATAGAAAACCACGAATTGTTCTACAATCTGTTAAGAAATAAACATGCTGTTAGCTGTGCGAGACTGGCCAAAATCTAGTCCATTGGTAACACTGTATTCAGCTTAGTTATTATTAAAATGAAATTTAACAGCAATAAAACAAGAATATTGTCACAAGTTCATGTATAACATAATTGAAATAAAAAAATTACATGGATCAAGAATAACTTGGGTCAAGGAGGTAACTAATAAAGTAGAGTCAGTCCCCTCTGATCCATGGACAAGCACCGATGCTCCTTCTCTAAAAATAGAAACAACCAAAAACTGTAAAGCAGTAACTATTTTGGGAAACTTGTTTTTGCTGTGTTTACCTGTCAACACATTGGGCAACAAGACAGGCAGCAGAGAGAACATCTTTAACATGTGACATCCAGTTGCTCGATTCTAGTTTACTTTGCCACTTGTCACTGCTTGCATTTCTATCTTGGCATGCTTCAACAATTCGAACAAAACTCTCTTGCTGAATGCTGTACCTGTAAATAAACCAATTTAGACCAGAATTGTAATGCATACAGGACCATGTAAAAACATTCCTCAAAGATAAAATCTTACTTTTGCAAACTATTATGAAACTTTCTCCATTGTGGATAATTAAACTCAGTTTCAAAGCCACCACCTTTTGATCTTGCTTGAAGAGCTGCCTGGGATGTTCTAAAATATAATAATATTTAATAAAAGTTCTGAAACAGAATAAAAAAAAATTTCCGAAACTTTTATGTAGGACATAACAGTAGTAATTTACAATGTAGAATAATTAGGTTTGAAAATATATTTGGTAGCCTAAAATGCTAGATTACTTTTAGGTATCCCTCTCACTTCTGTATTTTTCAAATTTCCATTTCTGATAGGCCTATTTAAATAAATATGGAAATAAATTTTACATTGTGCAATCTTTTAGAAAACAAATTCAAAGAATTCATCACAACCGGGTTATTTTACTAAAGTGCTGCCAAGATGGCCAAGAGGTTGGTCTTGTGCTATAAAGTTATAGGTTCTAATCCTGTTTCCTTAAGCAGGAAACTTAAGGACATTGCTCCATCCAAGCGGATCGCGATGGGTTAACCCAAATTGTCACTAACTTCACAATAAAAAAAATAAAATAAAAAAAAGATCCAAAGGAACTGCAATGAAGCAGGCAGTTCAGCCACAGACTTATGACGTGTAAGGCGCATTTAGGCGATGCTCTGCTCAGTGAGGATAAAATGAAACACTCAAACCAAATGCAAACCTTGTATCCAGTATGTAACCCCTGTGAGTTGAACCTAGCACTATATTTATTAATTTTTCATCTTCTTTGCATCGCTTTTGATTTTGTCCAGTTAAGGGCTGACCACATCTCATCACAACCTGGTAAAAATCACATAGCAAATGTAAGAAAAGTTAGCGGAACACATAACAGTGTAGGATTTTCAGTTAGTATTTTTTCTTAATTATAAGATGTTACCCTGCCATTGGTGTGCAGATAGCTCAATATTGGAAAACGGCCACCATGACGAAACTTTGCAGATTTTACAATCATATCATTGTCAATATCCTTTGGAACGATCACTTGCGATGGGTATGAGTTGCATACAGAAAAATGAAGATTTATGTTCGATACTCTCCACTGATCAGACTAAAAATCCAAAGCAAGATATCAGCTTTTGGTAAATGAAAAAATTCAAAAAAATATTTATGTTTTCTTCTCCAAAAATGCAATTTATTTGCTTCTGTCCACTCAGCAAAGCAACCTACTCACCATTCTTGAAAGAGAAGCAAATCTGTGCTCAGTACAGAATAAATCATACCCATCTTCATCAAAGGAAAATTTTGGTCGATAGAAGAAAGGATAATGTAAAGCAGGGTTGTTAAGACTGGATAAAGTCTACATAAAATATGTAAATTTCACGGTGTATGCAATTTACACAAAATGTAAGAAAATTATGTATGGTATATGCCAGGACTTCCCGAACTTTTTGGTCGGCGACCATTTCAATTTCAAAAATTTTGCTGTGACCCTTACTGTTTAATAGAAAAAAGCAGTTCAAAACATACTGTTTGCTTAAGAGGTACCACTAAAAGCAAAATAAAACTAGAAGAGAGGCTTTCACCTTATTGCCATTCCATTTACACTAATACCTTATTCAAAAATGCATGTATATTTACCATGTCATTTCACATTGGGTCCCAAAGTTACTTCAGCTTTTTATAACATGATTGTTTCTGCAGGCAAAAATGCATGGGTCCCCACACACCCAAAGTTGTAGAAATTGTGGTTCACTATAATGTATGTACAGAACAGAAGCAGATATTTTTTCTTTAATTTTTCGTAAACAGAAAATGAATCACAGAATTAATAAGTTAGTGCAGTATCTGCTGAAGCTTGAGGATGAAACACATCTGTTACTGCACCACAATGATATGTTATACAAACTGTTCAAATTTCATCCAATTCGGAAAATGTTTAACAACTTGACCCATTTTAGGGGGCTAGTGGGGTATCTGCTGGGGCTATGGGGTAAAACATACAATTTATAGCACCACAATGACATGTTATACAAACTGTCCGAAAATCAGTCAATTCGGAGAATGTTTAACAACTTGACCCATTTGAGGGGGCCAGTGGGGTAACTGCTCAGTCTATGGGGTAAAACACATAAATTATTGCACCTCAATGACATGTTATACAAACTGTCTAAATTTTATCCTATTCGGAGAACATTTAACAATTTGCTTTATTTTAGGGGGCTAGTGGGGTAACTGTAGGGGCTATAGGAAAAACACATCAAATATTGCACTATAATGACATGTTAAACAAACAGTCAAAATTTCATCCTATTCCGAAATATTTAAAAATTTGCCCCAATTTAGGGGGCTAGTGGGGTAACTGCTGGGGCTATGAGGTAAAGTACATCAAATATTGCACCACAATGACATGTTATACAAACTGTCCAAATTTCTTCAAATTCGGAGAACATTTAACAATTTGCCCCATTTTAGGGGGCTAGTAGGGTAACTGCTGGGCTCTAGATAAAACACACCAAATATTGCACCATAATGATATGTTATACAAATTGTTCAAATTTCATCCAATTCAGACATTGTTTAACAATTTGCCCTATTTAAGGGGCTAGTGGGGTAACTGCTGGGGCTCTAGGGTAAAACACATCAAATATTGCACCACAATGACATGTTATACAAACTGTCCAAATTTCATCTAATTCGGACATTGTTTAACAATTTGCCCCATTTAGGAGGCTAGTGGGGTAACTGCTGGGGCTATAGGGTAAAAAACATTAATTATTGCATAATAATGACATGTTATTCAAACTGTCCAAATTTTATCCAATTTGGACACTGTTTAACTATTTGCCCCATTTTAGGGGGCTAGCGGGGTTACCAATAGGGGGTTTGGGGTTAAACTAAACTCATGACACATGACTATATCTTTCAGCTGTGAAAGTTTCATCCATATTCATCAAACATTTCATGACAAAAGTGCATAGACAAGCTGCAGGGGACAAAAAAGAAAAAAAAAAAACAGAGTGAAAACAATAAGTGTCCCCTTCAGGAAGGGGACCCATAATAATAATTTATTTTACTCAGTTTTAACATCACAATGTTAGAAAACTTCATGCATTAAACCACGGCAAAGCTCAAATAGACGGTGATTACGACAATTTGTGGGAAATTGGTGTACTCATTACCCACAAAATCCGTTGCATGACCCCCTAAAGGATCGCAGTCCCGAGTTTGGGAAGCTCTGGTCTATGCAATAGACACCCAGACTAATAAAACTGGACAAGGTAATTTTTGTTAAGGTCAAATAAAAACAGACATGTACATAGATTATACCTCAATAGAATTTGCTATGTTTGTGGCATCCTCAGTTGTTGGAAAAGTAATTTGATGTTGGGTGAAATCTTTACATTTTAAAACCAGCATGTTCTTTTCTATTGAGTACCTGAAATGCAAACAAAATCTCTTTGGAAATTGTAATCAAAATGTTTCTACAATCACTGTTGTCATCAGTGCAAAAAATATCACAGGAATATACATGCAAAATACCAGCAAATAAAGTGGAATAAATTAGACACCTCTTTTCAACTGAATCAACTTTTTTGTGTAGAATCCAGTACTCCTTATTTTCACCATTGTGGGAATACAGTATTAAATGATGCCCTGTTAAACATGCGGTTACAGGAACTGCTCCATTTTCACTCTCCAAAAATGCATCCTCAACTTTGGGTGTCTGTGTTACAAAACATTAAATAATAATTAGAAATTTATTGTTTAAACAAATTAATTGGGGGATTTTTCCATATTGATTTCTTTCAAGTTCACTATATCACCTTGAATGATATTTCCACATATACACACCTTTTTTATTGTTACAATGAATATGTATTCAATACATTGTAAGGCAATTTTTATATTTTGGGAGCCTGTGGGTTAATCAGTTGGTAAATTAGTGAATATTTTTTCTCACCTGTATGAATTCCGAAAACTCCATTAGCAGTGATCTAAATAAGTGTTTGCAACTGGTTGTACTAAAAGCCTCTAATCATTAGGCAACCAACAGTTACGTTTTGTTATTGACCTCTTTACAGTGCACAATGTAAAATGTGTACTAACTGTGTGACACTTTTTCTCTGACAAAACACAATTTGTGTGTTTTGAGTGTCAGGTGACAAGTAAAGGTGCACGTGGACTAAGCATAGTAAAAGTAAACCAATTTTCAGATTTTGCGACTTTCTTTGATTGTTGCAGGTGCTGCTTAAATACAGACTCTTCTTAAATATATATGGTCTGGTCCTAACTACGCGTTGCCCTTAACGAGGTATGTTAATTCCACAATATATTAACTACGTACATTATTCCACACAATAATCAAGAATCAACACAGTCGTATAAATTACGCTGCATTTTTTTAATTTAGTCGCAATTTTACTTTACCGTCATCCGTTTAACTGATGACAAAAAAATTAAAAAGCGAAATGACAAACATTTTACACAAGTTAAAAGAAACAAAAGTATCAAAATTACCACAAACTTACAAAAAATTTTATCAATTAACTCAAATTCAGAGCGGCAACGCTTAACGGTGGTATGCTTGGCTTCAAACTGTGCCGTGTCGCATTTCAGTTATTTAGGTTAATTCTCGACTTTTTTTTTATTTTCGAAGATCGAGACTTCAAAGTCTTAGTTTGAATGCTAAGTATGTTTGCTAAAATCCCACGCAAAAAATAGTTATTTTTACCCATATATGCTTTATCTTGGTCATGTAAAAAAGTTGAGAAACACTCCAGTATAAACCATTGACTGGTTGGCACTAACCTGCACCAGATTTACAGCAGATGCTAAGTGCATTAGAAGCTGCTGTGATCGAAGTTCTTTTGCTTCTTTGACTTCGTTTCTTACAACTTCAAGGGTTTTTTCTATCCACTCCCACATTGCAAACGTAAATTACGCGCTGCTGCGCATATAATTTCCCATTCAAATAATTCCATCGTTGTATCGGTTAAGGGCTAAACACCTTTAAGTACCCTTTAAACGAGTGCTTGTAACGTGTATGGAGAACCATCCGCGTTTCGGTAGCGTTTTTGTTTTCACCAGGACCACCAACATGTGTCTTTTCAAGTCAATCGAGTTTTGACAATATATCTTGCTCTGCAAGCTGCTTTTTTTTCAAGAAAATAATTTGAATCACGTAATCGTTTTTAAGTTTGATACACGTTTATCGAACTTTAATGAATCCATACATTGCAATCTCAAAATTAACAAAATTAAGCATTACTTAGGAATGTTTTACACAATAAATGATGAAAAAATGCATCCTATGGGGCAATGAGTGTTAGAACGAATGTTGTGGCGCAATTTCTAGGCATGTTGTTTTTCTTTTGTATTTGGGTTTGCAGTACGCTGTTTTTGCTTCCTCGTGTGATAATCGGTCACGCAACCCAAAGTGTAATCAAGTCTTCCGCAGCCTTGACACATTCCGCCAAATACTCCAACGATTGGACCAAGATGAAATCTTCAAACAAAACATTTTGCTTTTAACTTACTCATGATAAAATGTCTGTGATCTATAACAAAGACTAAAGGCTGATTCACACCAGATGCGTCTACCGGTTTGCGGTACGATTTTTGATCTCGCGGCAAGCAGCGGGGCACTTACTCCAGCCGGGACCAAAGTCTATCTATCAAACATAAAACACTTTGGCCGTGTCTGATAGATAAACTTTGGTCCCGGGTGGTGTAAGTGCCCCGCTGCTTGCCGCGAGATCAAAAATCGTACCGCAAACCGGTAGACGCATCAGGTGTGAATCAGCCTTAACGCTTTTCAATAAACTATGAATTTAATGCTAGCGCATATTTGCCACTAGGGTTTTTCTGAAGCACTACATGCAAGCAACTGTTACGTCACACTAATGTATGAATCATAGTTCGCCAGTTAGCTATCCTGTGTTTCCATTTGGTTATTTGGGCGTAGACTAGAAAATCTATCACCTGTGGTGAATTTTGAACCCAAGGCAGTAGCCCATATCCGGGGCTAGCGCTTATTTAAAAGCTTAAATAGCGACTCACATTGCTTCATATTTTTCATCAAGTTGGTATAATGATTTAATATCCTAAACATATTTCAAATCATTTACCTGCAGGAATCAATTGTGTTGGAACTCTCTTTAAAAGTTTTTTTGCAGCGACTGCAAACCACGAAGTGTTCGGACACAACTGTTTCAGCATCCACTACTGTTACAGGAACTCCTGCATTGCTTCGCGATGATTGGCTGGACAAAATTGTCTGCAGGAATAATTTCTATCAACAACATATTCTCTGGACGAGTTCAGAGATGGCAGCCACAGTAATTTACCATGCCATAGCGTATATGGCTTAAAAACAACAGAGCAACCAGTAATGAAGATGTTCATTGATTTTAAGACATTTAGCGGGGGTCTGTACTTTCTAAATGCTCTTGTTATTATTGCACATAACTTTTCCTTTTTTCATTAAACGAGTGGGTCCTTTTTGGTAATTTCGATTCAATTGTATCACTTGCATTCCCACAACGGTCTATGACAACGACACCGAATGGCGCCATTTATCAGCTTACCCTTCCTTTACTTAGTGATGATGGGAGGTTGTTAAATGTTTCCCCGTATCTGGACAGAATATTACCTCGATGACATACGTAGGGTTTCGTGTTTTTTCTCATTGTCTGCAGAAATGTTTTTTTCAATTATTTCTTGTCCATATATTTCATTTCAGATTTGGACACCAAAGGTTGTTCATGCCACAGTTATAACCTGTTTAGTGTTTATTCGGTACTACTCCTGGCTATTCAAAACATTAGAATAGTGAAGTAATACCTGTTCAAGTGACATTTTTTCTTTGCTCATTACGAGTCGGTGTTTTTGCATTGCGGTTTTTAATTTTCGATCGTTTTCCACCATTTCTCGTTTCAAATCCATTCTGGAACATATAAGCAGATAAAAATATCATAATTTTAGTTTTGGATTGGATTAAACCACCCTAACAACGCAACGAAAGTATTTCTGATTGCTGACATTTATTATTTATTGCCATCGAGTGCCTGTTTTTCGGATAGTGTATCTCAAAATACCAAAAACTTACGTATATCCATTTCTCGGACATTTTTGAAGAAATAATCGAGACGGAGTTGTATGGTTGCCGACACTTTTGTAATCCCATTCGGGAATTTGCAAACCTGAGCAAAAAGTTAGTTTACGGTGTCACATACCTTTGATTTGCACAGCAGTAACTCACCTTTGCTAATTCCGGTTCCATAGTGAGACATACGAGACAAATGGGAGTGTTCAAGTGGATACTCCATGTCAATTGCCCACGAATAACTTGCTTTCTTTGTTTCAGGCTGCGGAAAATAAACTTTCAGTTTTTCCATCTTAGGCTTTTTTACTCTCTGTTAGCATTATTTTCCACAAATCCTAATTAAAACTTTCTTACTTTACTGGATATATCCTCCAAGTTAGCACAGACAACTGATATAAAAGTATTGTACTAGCGTAATAAACTTTACGACTGCAGGTTACACAGTCGCCAATAAAATACTGTTCTGGTATGCAACTCTTTAACTTACCATGTTTTTACTGATTGCCAGCCAAAGTCTGTCGCACAATACGCAATCACATATAAAACATGCCGACTGACACACTAGCGAGCCTTACCTCGATATACAAAAGAAGGCGGTTGAAGTATAAACAGTCTATATCTGGAACATTGTTTTGGCAAGAAACTCACCAAAGACGACACAGTGTTGTAGAACAGCCTCTCAAAGCAGTTGAGGGTTTTCGTCAGCTCCACGTAACTTTGCCACTCGCTCTTCGGATTGTGTTGACAATACGCTCCAAACAAACGGTTTGTTGGTATTTTGTTTCAGATTTGTAAGCTGATCTGGCCCTAACAGATTCTGATTAAAATATTCCACCCACCTCAAAGACTACACAGACGACATACACATATCATTCACGGGGAAAGAGGTGTGCGTAATGTATGTAGTACGCCCAATTTTAAACGTTTGTCATTTTTGACAAACCAAGTAAAAAACCTCACACATAGGAAGCAACTATAGGTCCATAATGATAGCGATAACGTTTTTTCGAAACCAGTTGGTTATGTGTGGACTTCGTGTGGCGTTTGATGTTGTGCAAACTTTGTTTCCGGTCTTTACTTCTACAGAACAACCCTTGCAACTTCCAGTAACTCGTATGCAAGGATTTGCATAATCTTAATTCTTGGTTCAAGAGTTCGAAAATACAGACATCATGGTGTTTATTGATTAGCACGCGTATATACAGAAAAGATGAAAGAGATGACTTGCCCACCATTTGCAAGAAAATGGCTATGTTAGTTTAGGGATGCTGATGAATGACATTCAAAGCGAAACAAGTGATAAAAATTTTACCGTTGTCATCATATTATTTTCGATATACACACAGCTTTTTAAGGCGAAACAAACTTTTTGCGTAAAAACCGAACAAATGCTTTCACGTCGCCGCGTGTGGACATATAACCGAGAGAGATACGAAGTGCTCCAACTGGCACTCCACTGACCAAGTCCACTTCACCGCACTTATACCCCAACTGAATAATAAAGTAGGAATTGTTACTATAAACCGATTTACCTGAAAAACAATAAAATTTATTTATTCACCCGATACATTTCGATCATCTTATCTTCTCCCATTTTTAACATTCTATTGCACGACCCGTAATTGCAGAAACATCCGCCGCGCAAGTGTATGCCCTCAAAAGCAGCCGTTGCAAGTACAGAAATAAATCCAACGTAACTGAAGAGTTTTTAAAATTTTAAGTTTTTAAAATTTTACATTTTTTTTGAACTAACCTTCCATCATCTTTCAAAATATTGAAGGGTATTACAGCTCCCTGTTCATCGGAATTGTCGTAATTGCTGTATGAATATATTTCGCAAACTTTTTTGCCGTTTCCATGAGAAAGTTGCTGCATTTCACCGAGCATTCTTAAAATTGCGCATGTTAGTTGTCAGAACTTACGTGCAAGCAATATACAGGTCCACCTTTTAATTAGAGAGAAAACATGATCCGAAATGTTTTGCATCGAACCGGTGATTCGTTCCAATGTTTGAAAACCGAACTTCAAAGCGAGAATGTCAAGGAATCCTATAGTACCTTCTTCAAATCTAACATGCAACACATTAATGAAAATTGAACAATTTTAGTTCTATCGCAAACTCGTATATCATACCAAAACCGTTCAAAATACCTTTCATGTAGATTGGATTTCATGGCAACAAAACTGTGTGATGCAATGTACATATCAGTTGTGCCGCCTCCAAAATAATGCTTTTTATTTAGCACATTTGCAGCTTCTTTTCGAACTAGAAGGGCTCCTGTGCCTAAGGATGAATAGTTTTTCTTTAAATCCTGGGGTTAATAGAGTCGGTGGGACGTTTTGCAACAAGTGTTGTTAGCCACGTGCAAAATATCAAAAAGGTAAACTAAAACGCGCATACGACCACAAATAAAAATGCCCGTTTACCCCGTTTATACCTTTATAAGTCGGTCTCTAAGCGCATAAACGTGTTTACCTGTTGGAAGGCCAAACATTTTGTAAAAAGACATGCACACAAAGTCTGCATTGTGTTTTGTTAGATCCAAAGGTGATGTTGGCACAAAAGCCGCCGCGTCCAACACCACATACCATCGGTGAGTTTTACTGTCATCGTCCTGATTCTCGTTATCTATGCAACACCAACATATATACCACGAGTGTTTTGCACAGCTCCATGCCTGCAGTCACCATACTTGCGTTTGATGACGAACTGAGACCATTTTGTTGGACTTCGTTTATCCAATCCAACGGATATTTTCGTCCGCTAAAGTTGCTTTGGGCGGGAAATGCAAATAAGTTGAAAACTTGTTTATCGCTGCATAGAAAATACCAATATTTCAGTGGTTGCGAACATTCTTCGAATCGTTTGGTCACCAATGCGACGCATACACATCTCAGTTGCGACACATTATGTCCAGACAAAGTCCCTCGTAACTCATTTACGACCCACAGCGGTTTATATTCGTTGTGTTTCATATAAAACTTCCGTGACTCGAGTCATTACAACACTTCTACATCTTACTAGTGGTCATTGACGTGATAAAGGCAAATGGATATATGATCAAAAAAAGGTTTATGTAAAACAAGCCAACATAGTTTAAATTTCAACACCTAAAAAACGTTAGTCTACCGGCATATGGCTCGCTTGACAAAGAGTTGATGCGACTTACTTGTCTGGTTCAGATTTTGCCTTCTTGACTACGCATCGTTCATAATCCTCAAGTTCATTCAATCCAGTTGCGTCCCTATCGACAATAAACAAGTATTTAGATTACCGCCAAAATATTTGTTATATTTTAAATGAACCTGGGAAGTTTCAAGCAAACAGCCATGGCCCCACATTCCGTTGCAGCTTCCCTTATTCCCACCACTGATGTGTGATTATCTTCCAAATACGCAAAAGTTGACCTTCCTGCGCAAGCCCAAGAATTTATTTGCCATACCTTATCTTGCTATATCAATATCTGTTAAGTTACCACATATCCAATTGAAACTTTGAGCCAACATTTTTAGACTTGCTGTAGTTCCAGATGTGAAAATTACGTCGTAATCATCTTCGGTGACGTTAAAGTGTTTCAAAATAATTTTGCGAACCTGTGGAAAAGCATTTCCCACATTGTAACAGTGCAAATAAAAACGTTTTTTGCTTGGAATATGTGACGGAACGTGTTATAATGAACAGTTGTTGAATATTAGATAAACAGAACTTTTGTAACGGGCAAATCAATACCCCCTCCACCCGACTCCAACTCCATGACACAATGGCGACCCCACATTTGTTTTTAGCAGAACTTCGTAGCATATGGAAAGTATCCGACACCAGCAACATGTTTTTTTTAATTTCGCTGCCCGGCACGATGCAAAAAAAACATTGTCATCATCATTTTGCATTTTGACCATTGCCTAATTCGGTTTCGCATTTGCCGGAAAAGGAAAACCCTATGAAAGTTTATTCTAGAACAGTGTTTCTGATCCAGTGGTACGTGACGACATTCTAGATAAAGCGAGCAACTCTCGGTTATTTGCGGGTGTGTGTAGTCTGTACGTCTTTGCAAAAAATCGCTAATACTCATACAAAATGGTTGTTGCTTTATCCGTTAGGCTACGCGGAGTTGTAAGTCGGCCGTTAAATTGAACGTTTTTCGTTGCATATATAGTTCGATTCAAAAATGAAATTGTTAAATCTGAACTTAGATGCAGCGACAGCACGTTTCCTCCAAGTGGTACGCGACCACAAAAAGGCACTGATGGTTTATTGAATTATTTGCGCGTTTTCTACATACCTCGGCCACAATTCGTGTCATTCGGTCGCTACTTGGATTTCCACTGTGCGGATTTCCAAATAATTTTTGCTGCAAACACTTTGACAAATCTTTTACTTGTTGCTCTGAGTAAAGTGATGCGCCCGTGAAATCCAAATAAACTTGATCTGCAAAACAATATAATTTATTTAAATGCGGCTCAATTGTTTAAACTTTTCTCGGTATTTAAAAAAAATTGCACACAATTTTAATTTGATGTGTGTCTTTTTTTATGTTTTTTGTCAGCACAACAAGAAACGCCAAATTGGAAGATCAACAACTCGTAAACATGAAAACATGCAAATTTTGAGTGCAGGCAGTGGAATTCATGCATTGACCTTTACTTTTCTAGTTAAATGATGTAATATGTCGGCGTTGGTTCTGGGCGGAAACACGTGTATGTTATGTTTTGAATAAGCAACAATGTTGTTCGAATTTAGTTTCATGACAAGAAAACATTGGCACATATTTCCAAGCATAAAAAAATGCATGCTTACTTCGACATTGCAAAATTAAATTTAAAACATAAAACGCTTTAATAGGCAGTGATGAAACGATGAAGATCTAGACATCTTAAACAAAACCAAGCACTCCGGACAAATAAAAACATAAAATAGGCAAAATGATTTCAGTCGATGTATCAATAGGAATAATACACGTAGAAAAAAATTCTCGATGTAGTTTGGACCGTCCGTACCCGGATGATACACATAAAATAAAGTATTTAAATGCATAAAAAATTCCGTCACAAAATGTCGCTTTATGTTATACTTTACACTTACCTTTAATGCGAACAAATTCTTTTTTTCTGATCTTGTTAAGATTTTTTGGGTACATCGTTCTTACACTTTTCAATGATCTATTCTTGCTGCTCTTCGTGCAATTATCAACTGTTTTCTGCAATGAAAACTCTCGACTTTTTGTATTTATTTTATTGCAAACGCGCGCCACTCACCATTTTGTTGTTTCCGGACGCCAGACGATCCGACTAATTATGTTTCGTAAAGTAATTCTTTCAATAATTGCCAACAAGTGCAAGTCATAATTCAGCTTGCTTTCACTTTTGTCAACAAGGGGCGTGCCCAGTGACACGCCCCCTTAATGTGGCGTGAATCGTGATAACGCGAATTTTCCGGAAAATGGGGATTTGGGAAGTCGAACTCATTTGCACACATCGTCAACGTGTTGCCGCCAATAATTTGTTGGGTTTGCAAATCTTGCTAAAGTTATTTTTACTTCCTCGAGAGCTTCCATTGTCATGTTAAGTTAAAAAGAGGTCAAAACGGCAGGTAGTTTTAGATGTTTGAATAACTTTCATATTTAACCAACACAAAACATCTAAACAACATTATGTTTCGCGGTTGTTTTAACTGTTAATTGCGACGACATAACTACGTAACTATAAGATGTTGAAACGACAGTTTATTACATCTAAAAACCCCTCATATTCAACCACCAGAAAATGTTCAATCAAGGTCAAATTTTGACGTTGATTGAACAGGTAATCACGAGGTCGAAACGTTGTTAAATAAAGCCGTCAAAATCACAGTCACCTTTTTACGACTAAACAGCTTTCATAATCAACCTACAGAAACCCAAATTTCAACCAACCGTCGCAAATGTCAACGTTAAAACCATGCCACAATGCTCACTGGGGAAGGTCAGTGAATGTCTAAAAAATTACAACATCCGGGTAACCTTTGTCCCCTTATTTCGGCCCGGTCAGCAAGTATCAGTGTAAGGTTAAGATAATATCACATCAGTGAATGGGTAAAAGGGACGTTTATTACCAGTACATTTCATATACAGTTCTACATGTGCAACTAAAGACAAGAAAAAGGATGCAACGGTAAACTTCATTGATGTCACAGTACGTGCCAAACAAAACAAATCGAAAAGTGGGTTGCGGTGTAAATTTCAACTGCGAGGACATAATTATAAGCTGAATAGGAGAAGAAACTAAAAACTAATATCCAGGAAAACAAATCTCGGAAGTGTGCACAAATATGGGTTTGTCGCTTCTTCTCGTGTTTCCATTTTTGCTGTGTTCGCGACGAAACAGATGGTACGGTACGACAGTTTGTGGTGTGGAATCTGGTATCATGTGCTTCTGAACTTCCCGAAAAAATGAATTCTCACTGTGGCTGTGTGGTGGTGCATATTCCCTGTCAGACTGCATTTTCACTGGCGAATTTCGTCCGCTTCTTATAGCTTGCAATCGAGCAGCATCGCCACTGAGGTAGTACGGCATGTTCCTCTCATACATTCTCGATGATGTATTGGGCGAGCTTTGACTCATGAACTAAAAAAACATTTATGACTGTTAGCAAAGAGAAAAAGGGATATGGAACATCAGGACATATATTTTTTGAAAGACTGTAGTCCCTCACGAAAAAAACTGTTGATTGATTTAAAAACAATGTTAGCTTTATTGAATTTTTAGAAAAAATCTTTAGTTTATTTTAAAACATAGTACGCCAGGCCTGCAAGAGGCGTGGTACCGTATCATAGTCGGCCTTCCAAGCATTTCCAGTTATTTTAACACAGTGTTTCTTCACATCCACGGGCTGTATCTAATATAGGCAAAGACACGAAACGGGTTAGACATACTTGCGTGTAGCTGGGTTTGTAGACATTCGGTGGATATGGTGACATTCTGTGGGGCGAATCCGATGAAAACCTGACACTGGATACACCGCTGTCCGATTCCAAGTTCCTTCCAGTGTCTTCGAAATCTGGTGACTGTGGACTTTCAATGGAGCGAATTCCAACTTTCAACTTGTCATAAGAACCGCGACTCATCAGCATCGGCTGCTCGGTGATCTTAAAACTCTTATTTGCTTGAACCATAGTTTTCACCTGACCGTCCTTAAACTCCTAAAAAGCATTACATGTTGTTAGAAGCAGTATAAAATATAGGTGGCTGTAAGATATACCATTATCACATGGCAAATACTCAAATTTATCTGCATGAATTTTAACCTGTAAGAGAGACATCTCGAGAGGTTCTTTTCCGCTTTTTTCTTCAGTGTTGTCTGTGATAGTTACAGCACTTGCAAATTGTACATTGGTCTTATCTGGTTCGACTAACTCGTTGTGTGCTACAACCGTGCTTTGTTCGACCTGTTTATGAATGAAAACCAGGTTAAATTATTCAAGAAAGTATTAGTTCAAAAAGGAAATGAAAACGTACCATCGTGGGGTTACCGATAGCTTTGGGCTTCGATGGCACTGGCGAACATTGAGTCATGATCGTTCGGCATTTTACTTGTGGTCTTAGAACATAAAACAAAAGCAATGTCAATTTGTGTAAACAGGACTCGTTTCCAAGTGAAGTTAATCACAGTCTGTCGCAATCCAAAACAGAACTTACCGACTTGTAATCTGTGTACCCTTGTTATTGTCAGGAACTGTTTGTACAGATTTTTCGTTGCTTAGTTTCTGTTTTCGAAGAGCCTATATACAAGAGAAATATCAAAGTGTTTAGTAACAACAAAATATTTTACGGCTTCTTTGCTATAATCGTCTGTTTTGCATACGATTTAGGCTATCAACAACAGACGAGTCCGGTAAAGTATATCCAAACACAGTCCAAACAATCACTTACTGCATAACGTTTCTTGACTTGAACCAGCTCGGTGGAAAGGTTTGCCGACCTAAAAATGCAGTTTTTATTTTTAAAGTAAACCCAAATGCTGATACGAATTGCTACGAATTTAACTAAGATGTCAATTCGATTGTCGTTTTTCTCTCGAAGTCATTATTCATAAACTGACATATGTTTTAACAAATTATACTTATGTTGTGTGGACAATATCGTGTGGACAATAATATTTGGCAGATTGTGAATATTATAACAAGGCATGTATTGGGCTTTTTTTAAAGTTTTACATTAAAAACATGTAGCTACACTTACTTTTTCTTTTCTTGTTGCAATTGCTCATTGGCGACTCTCAGTTTTCTTTCGGAAGCTAATTGTTTGTTGCGCAGAATATCCACCATCGACTTCTACAAACGAGACATAAAATATTGATGACAAGCTTTCCGGAGTATTAAAGCACCGCTCTGCGTTCAGGTAAACTGGACCTAAGGCTGTACGTGCTGCTTACATTTAACGTTATTGTAATAACTTGCGCAGTGGCTGAAACAGTTTTGATACCTTTCCTTGGTCGCCTTCCGGGTAAAGTTCTTGAGACACTTTCTTCAACTTCTTTTTCAATATTTCTATTTCGTTGTTTTTGTATGAAAGCTCTAGCTCCAACTGATAGAACTTTGTTCCCCAATCAACAAACTGTCCAGTAGCCACTCGGGTCTTAGGGTAACAGTCAGGTTGAACTTGTTTGTTTCCATACATGACTTCGATTCGGGATTCAATCGGTTTATTACCTAATTCCTTCATGGCTAAGTTTAATGAGTTGCCTGAAAAAAAGCGGTAAAATTACTAAGCATCTACTGAATTGGTAAACATGTTTGCTGTATCAAAGCAAATAAATTACATGTCAAATGTCAAACACATGTCTAATATACGTCATAGCGGCCAGTAATCGATGTAGTCTACAAAGATATTTTACCTCCTAACATTACACTGTTGTTTAACAAGGGCTGAGCGATATGTGTTTAATCATTCCTTATTCGCTATTCAGTATACCCCAATTTGGTCCACAATGACTGATAAAACCGATGTGTACAGACCATCTTGGTCTATCGAAGTGCAAACATATTCGATCATTCTTACTACTTGATAAAATAGATTCAACAACCCATGACTACGACGCACACTAAGCTGAAAAACCTTTGTTGTGATCAATTTGAAAAAAGGTAGCCAAGGGCGTGGTTTCTTGTAAGATTTATGCAAAAGTAAACTAATCAACCATGGCAAGTGCAAATAGAAACACTATCAATCACAAGGTAATATGTGGTCTTGTCCGGACGAGCCAAACACAAGTTGCACGTAACGTCTCAAGAAATAGGACTACAATGCGCAATTGTTGGCAGTGTTTGCCGTGAAAAGACCGAATACCTGGATTCACCCTTGGGTAAACAAGTAAACACTTATCACTGATTACTTTAGGACATTAGGAAAATCACGGTTAGCTGTTTCTGCTGATGTTTGCTCCAAAATACTAAAGTATACCTTCCACCTCTACTGTCCTATTGCTTTCACGTCATATATTATAGCCTATAATCACGTCATTCTTTGTGCGTGTAAGGTTTGCGTTATCTTTTTCACTTGATCGTATTTAATAACTATTACCATCGTTATGTGACAAATAGAAATACAAAAGGGTTTGATGGAGACAGAAAATTCACACATGATTCATGTAATGATACGCCTTCCTCACACAAACAGGTGTTGCTGAATTGGTGACAAGCTTTATTTCTAATTTGATGAAATTGGACAGGCTTACCTTCTTTGTTCAGTTTCCTTAATATCGCCGGTACGTTCCAGTAACTCAGTGGCAGGTGGTTTTCATCGGCAGTGGCCAAGTTGCCGGTCGTCTGTTCCATATAATGCAGAATAACACTGAAGTCACTTTTAAGCGATTTATACACTTTGACAAGATTTCACAAAAAATATAAAACCGTTAGCGTTTCTCCACAAAGCTATTCGGAAAGATTCTTTTTCTGTTTACGTAAAACCAAGCAAGTTGCTATATGCGCTGTTCGCAATCGCGCTTAACATTGTTGACGCACACACCGACTGCACGCTTAAGCAAACTAATCGTAAATCGGTTTGCGTCACGTTACACAGTCGCTATGGATGGGTTTATCACGCCGTTAGGCACTAAAATTTAATTGACAAACGGAAAATTTGTTTCTGAATTCTGACGACTTGGCAAAACATTAAAACTGTGACTAACAGAATGACGACATGCCATAAACATTCGTTTGGCCTTGTAGATGCCCACACGACTGCAGGAAAATTGGGAGTAATCTTGTACGAACATGAAGTATCAAGTGAATCGACTTCGCCTTGCATGTGGTTGCGGTTCGCACCGCGCGTTCCTAAAAATTAGCTGTAGATTGAAAAAGTGAAGATCAACGGCCATCCGAAACATTACTTTTGCCTCAAGTGCCATGGGGCAGATACAACTATGTCAATGGTTCCCAATAGGGAAGGAATTCCAATGTTAAGTTATCAAAGATAAGCGCAATATCTCTTTTTTAGTGTTGGCCAGTGGTTTTAAACCTGTTTAAATTACTTATGGTTTATTATTAAAGGAATAAAAAGTTCCAAAATATGCAAAAGGGGGAATGATTTAGAAAAGGTTTGGAGCCACAAATTATGCAATGTTTGACCAAAGATATAACTTAATAAAACACAAACCGAATAGGGTGCGTGGCATTTTATTGCAAAAACCAAAGAAAAACTTGCGCATGGCTTGGCAGTAGAAAGTCGACATGCGAAATGATACGCGATGAAGTAAGATCACAACATGGCGGTGGAACTTCATGATTTAGGAAAGTTGAACTTGTGCAGCATTCAAATACCCTTGGAGAAACTCACGCGCTTTCACATCGATGTATCCCACCATTCCGGGGACCTAACAAAACATTGAAGAGATAGTACATGACAGAATCGCCGGCTATTTTAGAGATACTAGGTAACATTTTCTCATAAGATTGTGGTAAGATTTTAAAAACTTGAAAATCAACAAATGTTTTAAAGCTAAGTCTGTAACTAGCGCAGCCTGTATATATTCTGCTCGATTCAGCTGCTAGTGAATTTAGACCAATCGCAGGGCTGCCACTAACCACGTGAGTTTCTTGTAAACCACCGATAAATGAAAAAGTAAGAAACTTTCACTGTAGCTGATCTTACGTTGTATCAAGCATAAGTGTCTATGTCGCATTTTATTGACTGAAACCTTACTATTTGAAACAAAAATGGTTTTCTGTTCGATTGGAAACCTAACTTTTGGGATTGAGCGTTGCGTTGTGATCACTTCGTCACAACCATCTAGCAAAAACAACTTTTGTGTGACAATTTGCGGTTAACCAGAAAGTCATGTGATCTGTAGCAGCCTTTAGATTGGTCAAAACACCTAGAAGCTAAAATTGAATACAAGGTGTAGAAATGCATACCCGATTGAATCAAACTATGTGCAGACTTGACTACAACCAAATTCGTAATGGACAGTATATTTTATGATAACGACAATATTGCACAATCGACCTCTAAATGTTTTGTGAGCTATTACACTGCCGTGTGACGTAAAGCAATGGCGCTCATACCGAGACATTTTCTCCTCACTCGCATTCGCTTGAAAACAAACAGTTTGTGTAGTACTAACGTTTGGCTTATTTCCAATGCCCTGATGAAAACACCGATTGAAATCTTACATGTTGTTATGTTTTATATTCCCAATACAATAAAAGCTTGATGATATAATCGCAACAAGTATAGCAAGCTCAGTTGCGTGCATTGTACCAACCTTTCCCGGGAAGTGCTTTGCAAGGGAACCAAGACTTTGTGCCAAATAAACTCTGGGGTTTTCGACAGAAACAGGATCGTGTTCACGTTTTCCGGCAAATGCAAGTTGGGAGTAAGCAGTTTGATACCCTGAATAGAAAAGTCTGAGATCGCACAACATCCACGTGATAAAAAGCAACATTTTTACCAGGTGTGTCTTCTATTTCAATAAAATGTTCGTCATCTGGCACTGAGTCATCTTGGGGAAGTTCAAACAATCCAATTACAGCTTCCAACAAACGCGGCCTGTAACATAATTGTGTGAAGGGTTAAGTGCCTCTTAAATGTATCACGAAATTGTTTTCGTGGGTGATTTTTATTGTTTTCGAGAATTTGTGTGGAGAACAAAAAAATTACTCGTTTGCAACAGATCTTACCAAAACTGTGAATAATTTTCGTCCAGTAGGGCTGTACATGATGTAAGAAGTTTTGTGAAACCAACTGAACATATTTTTCTTTCAGTTGTTCCCGTGACCTTCTGCAGCTCACTGATAATCAACTTTTCCAAAACCATTCCAAACATTCTGCGAATGTAAACATCACAATTACGAATGAACCAGTATTTGACTACAGGCAAATAGCTATAGGTTACAAATAACAAACAAATGTACACCAAACTACAACCTAATAAAATTACATTCCACACAAAAACTGTCCAAGTTTGTGGAATTTCGACAGTTAAACAAATTGACGTTTTTGGGGGCACGTGGGGGTAATTGGCCTGGTCTATTGGGCCAAATAAATGAAATAAAACACCTCAATGACCCACCCTATGGTCTGTTGAAATGCCATCACAAACTGTGGTCATTCAACAACAAACATACTGAAATGTGATCGAAATAGTCTTAAATTCGAACAGAATCAGTAGGTGCAAGTACACGAAATATCTATTACGGGTATATTGAAATCGTCAGTCCCTTATTCAAATAGACTTTACCAGACACAGATTCGTTCATACAGTTTGTAAAAAAGTTTTAAGAGTGATGTAATGCTTGGAGCATAAGTGGACACAAATGACTATGGAATAGCAATGCATTTTTTGTTAATTTTGTAAGTCAGCATAATTACTGAGCTTGAATAGACCATTGGTGACATGTATGAATTTTCACATACTTATCCTGGATGGAGTCGATTAATGCTTGAAATGAATCTGCACTGTTCTTTGTAATGTAAAGTGCAAAGAACACAAGCAATCCACGAACAAACTTCACCGTTTTGCTTCGCATTAATCTTTGGAACAACAAAGAATAGATTTGCTTCATTGACGACTCAAGAACCTCCCTGAAAAAAAGTTTTTAATTACAAAATTGTAACATGATGCTTGTCAATCTTCCGGCAGTTGGACCCAAACATTGGGGTATTGGTTTAGCAAAGATTTCTACAGTTACGCAAAATGTGAATAATAAATAGGGATATACATAGCAGACTCAATGCCTTCTAATAAATCTCCTGCAACCACGGGTGATTTTCCTTTGAACGTCTAAACCAGGGGCGTGCAACCTTTACTACTGTAGGGCCAAACATAACGGATCAGACCGCAGGATGCACCTTCATTTCAAAGCTTTACTTTGTTTTATTGCATTACAAACACCCAATGTTATAAAAAGTGAAAAACAACGCTCCGTTTGCAATGGAAAGAAAGAGTTTAATTCGTAAGTCAAGCATTGTCCGCTTTACGGTCTTGGTCTCATTGTTACGTCACGGATAATAAACCGGAACGATCCGCACCTCCCCACGGGCTGCATAATCTTTATTTACTTGGCCCGCTGCCCACAGGTTGCACACCCCTGGTTTAAGCCATGCCAGATATGCAGTGGTGAAAGTTATGTACAAAGGTTGAACAAAATGTTTACAGGTGAAAGGCCCAAGCCTACAAGACGACTGCAATTTTTCGCCCTGTGCAAACCAAGTTACTTGTTAGGTCTTTTCATTATTTGTGTTCACGTTTAACGCGCGGGTTAGCAATAGATGAAAAAATGCGCTGCATCGCCGCTGTTGCATCTGTTAATGCCACTTGCATAAAGGTGCAAACAAAATTGCGAGCCGTTTCAAATAAAACAACATCGGTCCCAGTTACCCGATATAAACGACAAACTTGGATTCAAATCTTTGGGATCCAACATTGTACTTTGAACATTTATAATCATAAACAAATTCCTTTGGCGATATGCCTATACCAGGGATGTATCCGAAAATTTTCAAAGGAGTGTGCGATATTTTAACTTGTGGAATTCCCCAAACATGGTGATTAGTTACGTCATTGAATTTGGTTGGGGGGAAATTCCCTAATAATCAAAAACTTTACATTAGACATTTTACGGCAGTATAGCACCACAATCAGCAGTTGTTGTTTTGTATCGTTTTCCGTTTCTCGATATATAACATGGCAAAACGTAAGCGGCTGCGTGTATAACGCGCATCGCTAACGATCAATAGTTAGTATTCACTACTATTAGCACTAGGGATGTTCAACGTAGAATATCGAATCCGAGCAGACTCGAATCCAAATCTGCCGTTTATATCGGGTAATTGGAACCGATATTATTTCATCAAAAACGAGCGTGCGCAATTCGTCAGTCTTTTGTGTGAATGCGAGTGACATTCACAGACTCAACAGCGCCGATCCAACACCGTTTGTTTCCTTTTTGGCAAATACTAAGCCGTGCGTGTTCAGCATGACAGTGAAAAATGACAACACACGGGCACAACAAAATAACGGGACGATCGCAACGATTTTCTGCAGCATCAGCAAGATGCGTAGTGGATCGTGCAACTTGTTTTAGTTGTAAATTTTTGGTGGCGTCAGGGCGGAAAATAGTAGTTGCCTTACTGGCTTGGACTTTTTGCTTACAAACTTCACACGTAACTGTAACGACTGCACGCCTGACATTGTTTAGACGTTTAAAGGAAAATCGACTTTGATTACAGAATATGTCATAGACAGCATAGGGTACCTTTTAAAAGTTATATAAACAGTCCTTTATTGTTTTGTTACATACAATTTTGTTTGTCATTCTGTCAAAATTAATATAAGACTTGGATTCGATATTCTAGATTCGAAACAACTATTCTAGAATAGCCAGCTATTCTACTTGGAACATCCCTAATTAGCACCAGTCATATACTCGCAGAAAAGAAGTTATTTTTTGCTCTGTTATTACGAGATTACAGCACTCCAACATAGCTTTCACCCGCAAAGATTCCGGTTTATCGAGATAGCTTCGATTATTAAATGATAACGAGCGATTGACGTTTTATGGATGGACATACAAGTTTTTTTTAAGAAGAACCAATTTAGAAGTTATGATTTTTACGACGGTAATCGGCAAACTCACGGTTTCATGTATTCCACCATACTGTTCAGCAAATAAAATCCGTAATGATCATTTGCTTTTGATGCAACAAGTTTCTGGAATACTCCGAGCAAGTTGTTAAGTTTTCCTGAACTGGCAATGTTATTCCCTGCCTACATTCATTAAAAAAGTGGATGTAAATGTTTTGTTTTACAAGTGTTCTTCTTCAGTTACCTTTTCAATAAATGCTTGAATAAGTCTTACAAGTGCCGGAACGTTGCCTGGTCTTTCCCATAGTGCAGGGTTTAAAAGATGTGGAAATAGGGTCATGTAAGTATCAGGTGCAGGAGGATCGTGCATCTCCAACAAAAGTGACATTACTGTGAAATCGAGGGTAAATATGTAAAGTTATTATAAATCTCAGAATTTGTTATTTTTGGCAGAATTCCAGGTAACAAAGTACCAATGAAGCAGCATACTTTGCTGCCAAGCCATCTTCATGATATCCCTAACCTTGTCGTCTAAAGTTGAATCTAAACAATCTCAGACATGTGGTCATTACAAGTGCCTGAGCCAGCAAAACAAACTAGCACAGTCAATATGCAGCAGACTTTTACCTAAATGTAGAAAACCAACAGCATTGTATTACCGCTGATGCATTTGTGAATGCTACTTAAATCCCAAGTGCAGATAAGTTTGAATACACAGTCAAATGCCGTTGTGAATGAAACAATATTGTCTTCTAATATAAACACAAATTCGAATCTTTAGGATTCAATTCATGAACATCCCTAGCAGCAATATCTCTAAAAACTAGAAGGGTGGCTTTCACCATATTGTCATTCCATGTACACTATTACCTCATTCAAAAATGCATATGTATTGACCGTGTCATTTCGCATTGGGTCCCATAGTTACTTAAGCTTTTTATAACATGATTGTTTCTGCAGGCAAAAACGCATGGGTCCCCACACACGCAAAGTTGTAGAAATTGTGGTTCACTGAAGCAGATGTTTTTTCATAAGTAACTATGACCCAACCTACAAACTTTAAAAGGCTAGTTAACTGCCAGGGTTATAGGGTAAACACAGCAACAAATTCACCATAATGACATAACATACACACTGTCTATATTTCATCTAATTTAGACATCTTTATTAATTTGCCCCATTTTAGGGGTTAGTGGGGTAACTGCTGGGGCTATAAGGTAAAGTACAACAAATATTGCATCACAATAACATGTTACACAAACTGTCTAAATTTCATCCAATTCGAACATTGTTTAGCAATTTGCCCCATTTTAGGGGACTAGCGGGGTAACTGCTGGGGCTGTAGGATAAAAAACATTAATTATTGCACCATAATGACATGTTATACAAACTGTCTAAATTTCATCCAACTCGGACACTGTTTAACTATTTGCCCCATTTTAGGGGGCTAGCGGGGTAACCACTGGGACTATGGGGTAAAACACATCAAATATTGCACCATAATGACATGTTATACAAACTGTCCAAATTTCATCCAATTCGGACATTGTT
>QXVZ01000327.1:209269-267883 GCA_008931825.1 Phallusia fumigata
GGGGGGGGGGAATCCATCAAACATTTCATGACAAAAGGGCATAGACAACTGCAGGGGACAAAAAAGAAAAAAAAGAAAAAAACAAACAGAGTGAAAACAATATGGGGGCCCTTCAGGAAGGGGACCCATAATTATTATATTCTACATTACCCAAGATGTTTATGGCATGATTGTTTCTGCAGGCAAATGCTTTTTTAAAACTGCGATGAAGAGTTTGAAATACACACCAGACACCTCCCTATGGCCCACTTTACATACTTCTGGGTACTAGCAAGTCAATGGTTTGGGCTTTAGTGTTAAGCACAGCAGTTGAAAACCAAAATGACCCAAGCTAAAAATGACAAATATTTTGTTTAATTCAGACCTAAACTTTTTATTTGGCTTTAGTGTTAAACATAGCTGTGAAAGTTTCATTCCAATTGGTCAGAAATTTCATGCCAAATGTGTGTGGACAAACCTACATAGGAGAAAAGGAAAAAATCAGTGTGAAAACAATATTTGTTCTCTTCAGGAAACTGGTTAGTAAAGGAAATTCTAAAATCTTAACAAACACATCTAAAAAAAGCAAAAATACTGGTTCTTCTAAACTGCTATTTTGACATCTGCTTTATTATAGGCAAAACCAATTAAAGTATCACTCACCAAGAAAAAAAACAACTTAAAGCAATAAAATTAAAATAAAATTTTAACCTAAATATGCTAATAAATGTAAAAACAAGAATAAAGTTTTAAAATACCTTGAAAAACGTAAGGGATAAACTCTGTAACATCCTGCATCAGAATATTTGTAAAAATTCCGAAAAGTGCTTCCTCGAATGAAGCAACAGCTTGTTTTTCATTTCGGCATGTAACTCGAATACACAAAGACAGGGCCTCAAACAAGTAGTGATTGAAATGGGGTTTGTTGGGATTCTGAGCAGTAATAAAAACTTAACTGTGAAAAAAGTAGTTTTACATTTCACTCATATAATGAAGCAAAATGCAACTGATCAGGTCAAACTTAATTTTTTTACAACATGCACAAATTTTTTATACCTTGCTCACAGTAACCAGCTTTTGAGTGAGTCCATTCACTAGTACACCCATATATGGCATAAGATGCTCTTGTCCCAAAGACAGGACTCGCATTAAAGCTTTCATAACATATTCATTTTCTTCTGAACCAGGCATACCCAAACATGCAAATATTTTTCCGAGCAAATTTTCAAGAATAGGCTGGATGTCTTCCTTTGTTATTCTGAAATGTTATGGCAAACATGACAATATCTGTATATATTAACTTTTTCAAAGGCATTGTCGGATTTGTCAAACTGCATTGGACAAGGGAGTTAAAGACAACTTCTCAGTAAATAGTTTGTTTTACAAAACTTAGAAAACGATAATTACATTTCTTTTTACGGTCAAATTACAAACATTAGACAATACTACTTACAAGGGCTTGTTGTTCGTTGATTTAATCATTAAAATTCTTTCTATACCATGTGCAGCATATGTGTGAACAACATGACTAGAAGAAGCAAGAAGTTCAATCAGCGGACGAATAGCAAGCAAAAGATTGGCTCTTTCCAACTGGGTACGGAATGTTACAACATACTTTATTGAATCTGCCTTCAATACTGAACGTTCATTGACTGATAGAAACAAACATTGTCAGTTTGATAATTTACTGTTAATTATTAAAAAACATCAATAGTTACTTTTTTCCTGGGTTAACTCTGGTAAAATGTGTGAACTAAAGAAATCTTGAAGATTGACAAGTTCATTAGATTGAGTGGTTCCAAGTTTGGCTGTTGAACCTTTTTGTGCTAGAGAGGTCACCAGATATATTGCAGCGTCTTTGCTTTTCCAATGTTGTGTAGGAGATGAACTATATTGCTAATGATACACAAAGTTGTGTCACACAATATAAAATTTGCAGCTGCATCTTTATTAAAATGTGTACCTGGAGCATGATCCCAACATATTGGGAAAAAATTTGTGTCACTGGCCCTTGAAATTGTTTTGTCAAACCACGAACTAAGTCACATGCAGCTCTTCTCCTTGTATCAACATCTAAAACCCAATGTACGCTTTAGCGGCTTAAAAAAATATGTCACAATAACTTACATGAAAATTTAAAAGCCTATGCAAATCATAGTCACAACTTAGCCACGTGAAACTACTAAAAACAATGATTGTTGCAGTAAAAACCTATTAACCTGATCCTTCCAAATCTCTTCTGATATATTCCTCTGGATTGTCTTCAAACTGCTCTTCATCAGATGGCCGAAACTCCATATTTGGTACAACAACCTTAATTGAACAAAATACATTAATTTGTTTCACAGAAATACTGATAGAAAAGGAGACCTCAAAAATATCTATGTATAGTTTATGATGTCCTTTCAATATTATAGCTTCTTATTGTATTATTCTAGTTCACCTGTCAGCCATGTAGTTCATAAGCCATGTGTCACGACTAACAGGTGGGTAACAAGCAAATTTTGCATATAATTCATTAAAGTCTAAAGACTAGACAAAATAGTTGCGTCTTAACTAATACCATCAACTGTTTGTTATAATTTACTGACATTTCAACAACCAATCAGGGCAACGACAGGTAACATATAACCACTGTATAAGTATGAATGCAAAAGGCACAAAAAAGTATTGATGTGCCAAAGCAATTTTGACGAACATTTGGTTTCGGCTGAAAATTTGTTTTCAATTAGACCAAAACCGAACTTTGCACACACAAAAAATGTTGTTCTTGAACACCAACAAAAATGATTCGGTTGATTCAGCCGAATTTATTCTGCAAAAACTGCCGAATTTCGGTTTCGGTTTGACGCTAAACTTTTGGTGCATCACTAAAAAGGGAAAAGAAATTTGCTTGCGCAATATTTTTATGTTAGACATCATTGCCACAAAGATGTAATGTCAAATGGACTTTGGATTGAAATGTCGGTAAAAATGTAGTGGGACCACAGCAGGGGTTATGGGGTTAAAAACAGCAATGAATACACCAAAATGGCATGTTCTGAAAATTGTCCAAACCATGTCCCATTTGGACATTGTCTTAAATTTTATCGCTAGAGAAGCAAGGCAAGTACAAGTGCTTCATAATTTGTTTTAAGTGTTGTGAAAAAATGTTTTACTCCTAGAGTGCTTGTGTAAACTACAACAAAATAGTTTGAAAAAAACAACAGCAATGTAGATAGACATTTTCAAGGACCAAAGATGCATTTATAACTTTGGATATCTCAAAAATTGGTGGTTGCTTCAAAAACAGTATTTTAGCTGTATATTTAAACAACTTCAAATTTATAATGCACTACCAGTGGACAAGAAAAAAGCAAACAAAATATATTTAGATGACCTTTTCGCAAACTGAAACCAACAATCCTTCTTCCTCAAAAAGTGATTTGTATTGTGGTCGTTCACAGACTGAACGCAAGAATCCAATAGCATTCGACACCAACTGCAAGTTTAAGATTAAAAGATCAGTTGTGTTTTTAGCAGTGAAAACAAATTTAAATTAGGGTTACCAGATCATATTTGACTTCTTTTCCAGTGTTTACCAGTAAATTCCAAACAGCTGTTACAAATTGTGGCAGGTAGGGAGCAAATTCCTCATCATATTTTTGTGCATACAATGCAATGTTATCACATATTTGTGATTTGAGAAGTTCTACGTAGCCAGCTTCCTCACTATCCTGCATCCAAACAAGAGATGAAAACAATCAAACAACAACAAATAAAAGGGTGTATTCCACATGTAGAATTTCGTATTATTACAGTGGATTACAATGGGTCCACACTTTTCTAGCATTTTATGACACAATTTTTATCCTATCATAAACACATTGGCACTGGGCATAGGCGTCGATACCCTGGGTGGCGGCCACCCCACTGAAAATTTCTAGGGTGGCAGCTATTATAAAAGTTCTATGCTGCCACCCCAGAAATTTCCTGGATTGTTGCTTGCACCAATTCGAGGATTTTCTGAAGACTTGTTTACACAATCCATATGTGAGGCGAGTGACGCAAATTTTTTTCGTTCGTTAAACAACGCATCAGGAAAAAGTCATTTTGCGCGTCTCTTGTGCTATATGCAGCAATAATATTAGCGATAACAGAGAGTATAATATCGCTACAAACCAACGGGCGTACGTTGTGTAATTTTATCACGTATCAGACCGCTCAGATTTGATCATTTTGCCACCCCACACGAAAAAAAAATTTGCGAAAAAATCAACGCCCATGGGACTGGTGATATTAAAAATAGAATATTAAATCCAATGGATTCAAATTGGTGCAAATTTAAATCCAAATTTGCCATTTAAATCAGCTAATTGAAACTGACAATATTTTATCCAAAACAGCATGTAAATGTGAATGCACAGTTTGTCTGCACTTTGTGGTAATTCACATGGCATTTCAGATGCAACAGTGCAAGTGCACAACATTTTGTTTCCTTTTTTAGGTAATGTTTGGCGATGCATGTTCCATGATAATAAATGACAACACAAAGATGCAACAAGTAACTTGATGGGAGGCTTCCACCATATTGCCATTCCATAACACTATTACTCAAATTGAAAATGATATACCGTCACTGCATTATTTTACTTTAGGTTCCCATAGTTACATAGGCTTTTTATAGCATGATTGTTTCTGCAGACAAAAACACATGGATCCCCACTAGGTTGTAGAATCTAAATGTAATCCAGTTTAAAAATCCATACACCACAATGGCATGTTTTACAAACCAATTTGGACATTGTTTTATCAATATCAGCCAGAAATCTAAAGGATTTTCCACAGAGTAAGCAAAAATTTAGATATCTTGTTGTTCATGCAACTAGTTTTAGTTTCAAGTATTAACCGGGCAGAAAACCTAGCATTGTTTTGAATCATTGTTTTGAATCAACCTCATTTACATGAGATCTAAGAAAAGGCATGCAAAACTTTAGTAAAAACAGTCCTTTGTTTTTAATTCTGCATGTCATTCCGCCTAAATATTCTGGATTTACTTGGATTCAATATTCTGGATTTAAAACAACTATTCTAACAAAACATCCAGTTATTCTATCAACATCCCTAGTCTATTTGTAGATTAAAAATGAAAAGTTCAGAAAAAGCAATACATTTGCTGAAATTATTTGTAAGTTCATGCCAAAGATTGTCTTTTTGACATAAGCATGTGTTTAATGCTGAAGCAGAACAGCAGGTGTGAAAACACACTTTAGGTCTGTAACGGTAATCTCTAAGGCAATTATTGCCTTTGGACGTATCTTAAAACCTGTCTAACATAACCCAAGAATACAAAATAATCGCAGTTATTCTAAAAACTCTAATATAAAAATTAAACTGTTAAAAAATTGTAGATATTACAGCATTGTAGATAAACAGTGTCTAAAAAATTAGGCTGGCTAATTGGATAAATATTTTAAACCTGTAAGTAATCAATGCTATTATACATTAACAAAAAATGCCAAACTGGGTCTGTCACCTGAGTATGCAGAAGTGTGTTGTCTGTTGTTAGCAACATATGAAATTGATCCATCCAAATTTTCATGTGATCTTCAAAAAATTCTGGAAGGTCCTAAAAATTGTGTCAAAAACAGTCAAGTCAATGTTAATCACCGAACAGAACCAGGTTATCATTTTTTTGTTATTTTCTGGCTGTAAAAACACACAAAAATCTAAGTTGGTTACTTTATAGTTACCTAGTGCATACATTTTAGATTTTACTGTTGTTTTTTTCTGGTTTAGGGGTGTGAATGAAACCTAAAATAATTTGCCACCAAGTTTTTTGCAAATACTATTTTAGAAAAAATGAGACCTGGAAAATGGTTTTCAACATTTTGGTTATTTTAACCAGGTTTATTCCTTTTCAAAGGATTTACAGTCAACAGTTGAAGCTTATTCTAAATGTGCATTATGGAGAAGGATTGAGGTAAATCCAAAATTTATTGCAAAAAATAAGTTTCCATAGCAACAAACTTTCAGCAAACCTGATAGTTAAGACTGTAAAAAACCTTGGACATCAGCACCAGCGAACTGAAGAGAATCTAAAAATATATAAGGTCTTGTGGATTACCCAAGAGAAGGCAGTTTGAAACAGATTAATATGTGCCATTGCAAATGAAAAATATGCAGGATGAAACTGAATTGTCAGTAATGTGAAATATTTAATGGCACAGACAGCCAAAACTTGAGAACATCACTGGTAATGATTTTATGAAACAAAAGCACTTACCTTCAATACTGCTTTGTCATTTGAATGTTCCGATGCCAATTTTATTGTGTTTTCAAAAAGTTTGGTCAATGGGTCAGCAAAGCCATCAAGGACATATTTAATTTCTTGCCAAAGCTTGTCAGACCTAAATTCATGTCGATACCTGGAGAAGGCATTTATATGTTGGACATGACAGTTGCAGTTTCGGGTGGCAAAAATTGGGAGAACATTTTATGTCTATTTAGTAGATATACCTTTTAAAAAGAGAATGTGCAGTTTGCAAAACTCCGTTAATAATATGAAAATCAGCATCAGCAAATTTGCTAACCACTTCTGGAATCAAACTTGGCCACTTGTCTGGAAAATCTTCTCTTCCTGCAATGAATTAATTTTGTTTTACTTGCAATAACAACAAACAAAATTAAATATTTTTAGTAGAATCCATTGAATGGAAGACCTGATATATCTTGTATGACTAGATGAGAAGTTATTTTTACACTTCTTGGGAGATGCCACAAATTTTTGTTTGATACATACTACCAAAAGCATTTTATGACCATATCAATTTAAACACACCAATAATGCTAATTGCTTCACTGAGTTGCTTTTGATATTGCTCAGGACTGTGAAGCATCAAATTAACAACATTAGACTTAATAGATATCCGATCTTCTTCACCAATTTTGCTTGGTTCATCTTCAACCTGCACAATATATTGACATTTAAAACAAAATATCTTTCATAATTCATTTCATTTGTAGACATACTATGTGCCAGTTGCGCTTGACAAAGTTTTTGAAAGAAATGGCAGATGCCAAAGCCACAGGAGTTACTACTTGCTGTTTGCTTCCATCCTCCACAAGTTTTAACAACATCAAAGCGTAACCTTGGGTTTGTTCCACCTTTTCCAGAAACTTTTCCGCTGGAAAGAATCTGTTTGTTAATGCACCATATAATATAATTGCAAAAACAAACCTTGTCTTCGAATATTTGTATCTGGTGAAAGTGTCTGCTCCAAATAATTGGCCAAAGTTTGAAAATCTTGCTGGTTCATTATGACTTGCTTAACTCAAGGACATATATTTGCAATTTACAATGTCATGTACTAAGTCCGAATGACAACTAAGATACAAATCAATGCCAAAAATTAGCAATAAAGTGTGTGTCCAATTCTTAATCACCTGAGTTTAAAAACAGGAGGAGTTTGACATGGTAGAACATTTGTCCTTTTAATTACTTATTGTTGGTCTGTGGCAATAGCACCACTAATAAAGCAAGTTATCACCAGTAAAAAGAATTCAGAAAAGATTTATGTTGGAAAAACATAATCATGTCAACACTGGACAACAAGTATGATTTTGGTTTTAAGGATTGACCTCATAGATGAGCCTATAAAATTACCATTCAACAAAAAACTGAAGAAAATGTTTTTAAATGAAGCATACAGCTGACACAGTTCAAAGTTATCAGTTTGAACAAACCAAACGCAAGGATTTCTTGGTCAATCATGCACTAACAAAACAAAAAATTCAAAGATTGGCAGTAGTGTAAACAACGAGTTACTTTTCCCTCTTTTCATGTTCAAAAGTGTCAGACAAAGGAAAAAACACAAACGCGTATTCATCTTTGCGAAATAAAAAAAATATAAAAAGCATTAGCCCAACAGCACAAAGCTCTCTTTAAAGTTTCTGAAAACTTCGTAAAGACCCGCGAGTCGCGACCCCCACAAACAAATGCAGTCATGCATTGCAATTTTGAAATGGCATTTTTGTGTAAAAAAACAAAATACCACGCAATGCTAAAAAAGCACATGATCGCTGAATCAAATTTTACATTCAGTTTTAAGATGTATTTGTCCGTTTTTTAAGGATCGAGCATGAATCAAGTTTTAACCATAGATATTACAATGCAATATCTATGTTTTACCGGTAGAATAATGGCCGGTTACCATGCAGTACTGGACTCCAAAAAATTAGCGCGAATGAAGTCAGTTGCGTTTGTGGGTCGTGGGAGAGAGCAGGAACCGAATTCGCTGATAAGCGCCGTAACATTTTGAGGCAAAAAGCCTGGTTTAATGAGCAGAGTAAATTTTAAATTTACTGTTTTGTGAAGTCACAATCTGGAAAAAAATTTCACTCACAAAGTCTCAAACGCCTTTGTTCACATCCATATACACCTGTTTTCTTGCAAAACCTTTCGTGTCTCGAGTATTAAAGGTTTCCGCCTACACAAAAATCAGTTCAATGTACAAAGCAAACTGCTAAAAACTTCACAAACAAAATGTTATTATCAGTCACACCACATTCCAATGTTGGTATAAAGGTTGCTTTACAAAAACTTAACCAGTTATTTTCTACACTGAAAATTATTTTGCCGTGTTTGGGGTATTTTCGAACAGTGTGTAGAGGTCTTTGTTTTGTACATCTGTCAACTGTGCTACATTTGCAAAAATACTAGTTTAACCCATTTTTTCATATCTTTCGTAAAAAAAGGTAATGTAAATTTTTTAGTGTTTATTGGTTTCAATATTAACCCTGTTTTCTAATGGATGAGCTATTGACACCAACCAAACCTGCAATTACTTTGTAACAATTGCTCTTGCTGTAGTGCAGAGCGGCCGAACCCACAGTCTGCGATCCTCAAGGTCATTTTAAGTGACTTGCAAGCAGACTTAAAAAATTTTATTATTTTACATATTTGCCATCAAAATTATACCAGTTGTTTTTGTTAAAGGCCTACTAATCAAAACTTATGTTCCAAAAGCTTTGAAAATATACATTTTTTTAAATTTAGTTTTTAAAAGTGTATGTCAGGAGCCACACTACATGCAACTGTTGACTCAGCACCCTGTATTATCACAAAATTTGTAACAGTTAATGGATTTGTGTAAAAACATTGTAAATAGCTTCATCGGATTTGATTTTGAAAAAGTATATTTGTCTTGTAAGAACTTTCTTCATGTAAAAATGGCCAGCAACACCTAAGAGCATGGGTAGGCCTGCTGTACTGCATGTTTTTGGTTTGCTTGTGTGTACACCTAAAGAGTGTTTAAAAGGTAAATCAACATTCAGTCATGTTGGTTGCAACTAATCATAAAAAAGATGCAATACTCTAAGCATGTTAATTTTTTATTGTGACATAATGTATTTGGCCTGCAGTGCTCTTCAGTAATCACCTGCAAAACATAGCACATAATGCCAAATAAATAACCCAGTCATCAGCAACTAAGACTGAAATTTGAACAACAAAAATTACATTGGCACTTTATGTGCGCTTTGTAAATATTTTAAGGTGTGTATGTTTAAATAAACCAGCAGTTGTTCAATCTTTTAGTTTCAATAAACCTTTGAGTAATGATAACCAAATTTTGTATGATCGTGTGTTACCTTTTTATTTTTTTATGTTAAATTACCCATAGCAAGTAATGTAAACTGCTTGGTGGAAAACACAATGTTACCCACCTATAGCTTGGTTTAATTTATTATGCATACAGAACGCAATATTATGTCTTATTTATCTTTATCACATAAAAAATGACCAATAAAATCTTGCATTTCTTGTCTTGAATTGTAATGGCATTTGTAGTTTTGCAAATTAGGCAGTTGACTGAATATTGGTAAATCATGTCGATTCATCAATCTCAACATTTTAAAAAAGATGGAAAAAGTGTTACCCTGTATGTCATAAGTATTCCACCTGAAGTGACTGAAAATGCATTGCGGAACCTTTTTTCAACTTTTGGTAATGTCACATTGGTAAACATTCTACCACCAAAACATGGCCAGACATGCAAGGCTGGGTTTGTGGAGTATGAAAACCTTATTCAAGCTGAGTTGGCAATTGAAAACTTGAATGGCATTAAACTTGGAGAATACACATTAAAGGTTGAAAAAGCAAGACCTCGCAAACCAAAGCATGAAGAAGGTGAAAAAAATGATTATCTTTCCCTTATTCAAAAATTGGAAAAAGGCCCATTGATGGAAAAAGAACTGCTTGACATTACAAACAACAATAACGCTGGCAATTTTAAAAATCCCTTGCTTTCTGGATGTGTTTCCAGTTTGAGCAAAAATTTCCAACCAGTAGAAAAACCACATTGCAACAAAACTTCGAGTAATACTTCGATTTCCACTGATTTTTCACAAAATCAAGGAACATTCACTGCTTTTAAGGAAAAGAGAAACCCATGTGAAGTGTGTGGTCAGTTGACAAAGAGCATGTGTAGTTCATGCAGTTCTGTCTTTTACTGTGGTCGCAACTGCCAGGTGCAAGATTGGAGAAGGCATAAGCAAAACTGCAATCACAACAATTCAAGAAAATCAAAAAAAACTGAAACTGATGAGGACAGTGACACACCACTGATTGTTGTTGACAGTAGTGTTTGTGATCAGGTTGCAAAGAAGCTAAAGGCTGTAATCAAGCAATCAACTGCAGGCGATTGTGTCAAGGCAAAAGATGAAGTGTCTGATACCAGCATCAAATCTTTTACCTCCCAAATATCATGTGGTGACCTACTGAGATTCTCTGTCACTGATGTGGATGCTGAAAATGCCAGTTTTATTTGTCAGTCATCGATGCCAAATGACATAGATAGCCTAACTGAATTGCAAGTCAGTTTAAACAAGTTTTATAACAGCGGAACAGCTTTGAAAGCTAAATTACCAAAAGTGGGCAATGTTTTTGCTACAGTGTATGCAGAAGATGGTCAGTGGTATAGGGCAGTGGTCGAACGTATCTTTTTTGATGGGAAAGCTTTGGTAAAATTTGTTGATTATGGTAACAAGGAGATGGTTCAAGTTGACAACTTGTATGTCCTTGAAAAAAACTTTTCCACTCAATGTGCCTTTGCTCTAAACTGTAAACTTGATGGTATAAAAAGATCAGAGCCATGGAATGACAAAGCAATGGAGTATATTTTAAAAGCTTTGAGTGGCAGCAATTTGATAATTGATGCATGTATTGCCGAAGTGGTTGGTGATGTGGCATATGCAGAAGTTAAAGCCAATGGGGTTGGAATGGCAGAAAACCTCTTGCATCTTGGCTGTGTTTCACCAATGACAAACATTGGCAAGGTTAAAAATGATGTCAGTGAATGTGTCACAGTGGAGAATGTAAATCCAGCTTTGCATATAATGGAAAATAAAATCATACAAAAGGAGAACCCAAAGCTTGAGGGTCCAGTCAAAACGTATGAGGAACGTGTTGCTTTGTCATCAATAAAAGTTCCAGATGGATCCTTTCAGATGATCATTTCTCACACATCTTCTCCAGATTCCATTTTTTGTCAGTTGATCCAAAAAGGCCTTGTTGAGTTGCAAACACAGTTTCAAGAACTATCACAGATTTGTTCATCTCAAAAAGCACCATCTTGCATTTTTGAAGTTGGTGGCATCTGCGCTGCAATGTTTCCAGAAGATAACGTTTGGTATCGTGCAAAAATAGTTGGACTGGAAGAGAAAGATGGTTTAATAAAAGTCCAGTTTGTTGATTTTGGTAACACTGAAATTATTCCCAAACAACTTATTCAGAAACTTCCATCACAATTTACTTTACTTCCAATTCAAGCTTTCGAAGCATCTTTAAGTGGTTGCTATGCCAAGGAAAATACCTGGTCTAAAGACTGCCTAATGCTTATTAAAACATGGCAGAATAAATCTTTTTCAGCTTGCGTGGATGGAACCTGTGCTGATACTGGCAAACCAAGTTTAACTGTCATGGTGGACAGAAATTCATCATTAAATGAGTTGTTAGTGAGGGAGAAATATGCCTTGGAAAAGCCATATGTTGAAATTGTACCTATTGCACCAAAATTTGATGTGTGTAATGCTATTAAGAAACAGAAACCCTCCCTGGGTGAAAGTGTTGATATTATTATAACTGAATGCAATCAACCTGGAGAATTTTTCTGTCAATTGGTATCTGAACAACTGCAGGAATTAGCAAAGATGTTGTTGGAATTAACCAAGCATTGCACTGAAGCACCAACCTTCCAATTTGATTGTTTACCTGAAATGTTCTGTTCTGCCTTGTTCAAGGATGGAGCCTGGTACAGGGCACAAATTAAACAGGTTGATGGCGACACAATTTTTGTTGAATATGTTGATTATGGAAATTCAGCACTGATTTCAAAGAATGAAGTTCAACTACTACCTGCCATGTTTGGATCCCTTCCTGTTCAGGCATTTAAATGTGTATTGGCAGATGCTAAACCTGTTTGCAAAGAAGGTTGGTGTGAAGAGTTCATCAATGTCACTCAAAAGCTGGTAGGAAAATGCTTGCATGCAAAGATAGTGTCTCATGATGACATGCTTTTCATCAAAGTGCCAGATTTGCTGAACTCTTTGATTGTTGAAAAATGTGCATTGTACTGCATTTAAAACAAATTATAAAATAATCACTCTTGGGTGTCACACTCCGTTTTCTGTATGTAACTAATTTTAATTAAATCCATAACATTTTTAGTTTTCTCTTGTCTTAATGGTATCCTGGGCATTTTTTTATTTATGGGTACAGCCCGTTTAAAAATCCCCATCTTGTAAACATAAATAAGTCCTTTCCTTTTTGTGAACACCTTACCATCCTAACTAATCAACCTTAATACTGCATTGCACGAGCTAGCGGTGTTAATGCTGCAAAAATGTTGTTTAAAATTGTGAGACAACTTACACAGTAATAATCTGTTTTTTGTGTATTTGTTCAGTTCCATGTTTCTTTTCCAGTAAGATCGTGAGTTCTGTGTGGACATTTCTTTCAATAAAACATTAGTTCGTTCCTTTCAAACCAGTTTTTGGTGGGATAACTTTTTTCTAAGTGCATGTGGGATTTGGAGTTTCATTTGGGCATAAATCACGAGGGGAACGCTGGTCAGTTTTTTTGGTTTTTGAAATAATCAAGACTTGGTTTAAAAAAACATTGGGAATAGGGACGTGAACAATATAATTTAGTTTCAAAACGATTTAAACTCTCGAAATTCCTTTAGCGCGGTTGTATTAAATACAAATTCCTTTAGTAGGAACAAGTGTTTGATTGGCGCGGTTGAGACCTATTTAAACAGCCGTTTTTTGACAAAGAAAGTCACCAATCACGTTTTGCCAAAAAAATACAAAAAATTCGTTAATTTTTGTTTTGTAATCTGGGGTAGTAGTACAACTACAAACGGCTTTGAAGTAATCCTGCATGTAGTATCCCTGATGCTCGGGAATCTGTACTCTGCAGTCCGCAGTAGGCATTTATCTTCCTCTAAGTACTCCGTAAAAGTAGTCTTTATCCTGGTTGCAAAAAATTTAAAACGGCAGATTCAGTGTGAGTATAAGACTGGCATGTTTTGTTTAAAGTGGAAAAGAAGCATTGAAGTAATTGCATGACAGTTGAAACGCCAGACAAGGCAGCCTGTATTGTAGGAACTGCATATGTTTTAAAAGTTCAGGTTATGGATTTCAAAAGAATGGAGTCCAGTTTGCAGAGTATGGTATGAAAGCCATGCACCGCACCGACCGCGGAGTGTTTTTTTAAATATTTTCCATGCATTAATAGGAAACGCATTGAATTTGTAGTTTGTTTTTTTGATGCCGTTGGTGTGTATTTAATTCACTGCTTCTCAGCAACTATTGTCGTATACAAACATTAAATAATTTCTGCAGATAGAAAATTCACTCTTGCCTTTGCTAATTATTAATAAACAAAAGGAAATTTAGTCACAAAATGTCATGAAAACCATGACAAAAACAACAAAAATGTATGTAACTGGTAAACATTAATACTGAATAGAACACATCAAAAAGCAACTAGGGCATTTATTTATGTTACCTTTGGTAGGTGGTATATTTTTCTCAAAAAAACATTTTTTTCCTGCGATTCAAGACTTAAGTTTGAAGAAATCTTGAGAATTTTTCGACAAGGAATTCACAAGAAGGAGCTCTTATTTATCAGGTTGTTTTAACTAGGGCTGCAGAGTCGTAGGTAGGGATGATATTTCGACAGGGAATTCCTGGGGTTTTTTGACAAAATTTTATTCCCGTTATAAATCGAAAAAAATGCCCCTGTCATGTATTTTTTTTAATAAACCTGATGGTAATGGTCATGAGAAGCTTTCGTTTTCAATTGAAAATACACAAGTGTTTTTTTTTAAATTAAACAAAAATTTGTGGGATTGCAGCATTGCAAAAGTTATGTCAAATGACAAAAATCTGCTAAAATAGATGGTTGTAGCTAAAAAAACTAATTTTAGTTGTCACAATGACGTAACGAGGCATGAAAGATTCACCACATTATTTGGTCGGGATCCTGGGATTTCCTGGAAATTTTTTAGAGAAACCTTAGTCGCAGGGAGTCTGAAGTTTGTATAGAGTTTGCTGCCTATAATTACTTGAAGTCGGAGTTGGATTGTTTTTATCCGACTCCCAAAGTGCAATTAAATCTTTGGAGCTGTATTTTTTGTAATTAAGCAATGTTGATAAATTTGGTTTTTGAACGGGAAATTTTGGGAAGTGTTGGCAACGCTTTTTAAGTCATGTTTATTGCATTTTTGCTATTTTGTCAAAGAGTCTATGTTTTCACCCTCTAAAAAAACAGATTGCCAACCTTAATTACTCCGACTTCTTGGAATCATAGTTGCCACCTGGTATGACTAGGAGTCGAAGTCGTACCTTATACCTCCGATTCTGCAACCCTGGTTTTAACTCTTTGTTTCTTCTGATGACATCAAGGCACAAAAAAGTTAGTGGGGACATTATCTGGTTACACAATGATTACTGAACCTGGTTTGTGGTTTTATTTAGCTGAAACCAATATGTTTCATTAGGTACCTTGATGTAAAACAAAATTTAAACAGCCTGGACAGGTCATTAATCACCAAGAATGAGAAATTCATTGAAGTTAATTCTCTGATTGGCAACACTGTAGAGGTTTTAATACTAATATATGTTCTTGCATTGTATTGAACTTTACAAAGCTACTTTGCAAAAACTCTGGTAGATTTTTTTTAGTAATTAGCATGCATCTTTTTGTTGGGTAGTTGTTAAAAATGCTTCAGTGCTCAAGCCCTGCCCAGGCAGTGGTCAAATAGCCCCACATAAAAATTCTGTTGTGTTACTAAAACGTCTACTTTTATGTTGAGTTTTTAAAATGCTTATCACCCCGACAGTGTAAAGATTTTTTCAAAAATAAATTCTTTTTTATGCACATATTCTTTGGTCTTGTTGGTTAATGCAAGGTCACAAAATCTGAACATATTTTTAAAGGTGTGGTAACTATTTAAACCTGGTTTGAAGAATGGCCAGCGGTGATATGACCAGTGGTGAAGAAAAGACTTTATTTCAGCCTGGAGAGGCTGTTCACTCAGCTGCATATGTATCCACTATGGAACAATATCAAAAAATGTACAAGGAAAGCATAACAGACCCTGAGACATTTTGGATGAAGATAGCCAAAGACTTTTATTTTAAAGAGGAACACACAGGTATGATTTTAGTATGACTAATTACAATGCTTTTGGTGTCAATAATATGCAACATTTTCTTTACCTTTTATTAAATGTTAGTATTTTTTAATGCCGTTAATGACAAAGATAGAAGGCAATAGTGTAACACATTTAAGTTTAGTTTGCTGATCAGTAGGGATGTTCATAGTAGAATAGCTGGGTATTCTGAAATAGTTAATAGTTGTTTTGAGTCAAAGAGTAGTTGCAAGTAACTAAACAAAAATAAAGAACTGTTGTTCACTCAATTGAATATGAAGTGCATTTGAACTGAGCATGTTTAAACACCATGATGGTTAAATAAATGTTACCTCTTATTATCTAATTTAAGCAGTAGATTTGGATTATCCCTACTTTTAAGTACGATCATTGATGCCCACTTACGGGGAGGCCGGAAGGTCTCACCGAATATATTGCAAAATGGCATACGCACTAAACAACCATGTCCAATGTATTTCACATGCAACAATCACAGTATAAGGTCTAATATGTTTTATGCCGTTTTTTTATCAGAAATCTTACCCAAATCTGTAATAACATAATTATTCACTGTGTTTGGAGAATTCTCCAAGTCAAAATATTAGATCTGTCCTTTTCAAATATGCCCCCATGCAGGTCAATGCAACGAAGGGACCTATTAATTGGTTAGTCTAGCTGTGGGGGATAAATTATGCTTTTGACATGGAGACTATCATTGGAATGCCACTAGTAATGATTTGTTTGAATTCAGCAGATATATTATGAGAAAGGCCAGCCTAGTTTATTAACACATCTTTTTAGGAAAATTTTTTGACTACAACTTCAATATCAATGATGGGCCCATCTATGTGAAATGCATGGAACATGCCTCAACTAATATATGCTACAACTGTTTGGACAGACATGTAAAAAATGGTAAAGGGGATGTCACTGCATTTTATTGGTGAGTGTTTGTGGAGCAATATGTAGCCTTCAACAGATGTATGAACATCTTTTTAATCATTTTTGAATATGGGTCCTCTTTCAAACGGGTTGATAAAACAGGATGTCAGGGCGTTTTTTAAATGATGGCTGACATATCAAATTATTTGCAATACGTTTGAAATAATACCTAATAAATAAATTTATTAAAAGCATTATAGCATCTGTGCAATTCATCTACAAAAATTTGTTATGTTTTTTTGATATTGCAGGGAAGGAAATGACCCAATGGACTGCACTAACATCACTTTTAAACAGCTGTTGGATGAGGTAAGATATTTCTATTGTGATGCACCGAGGATTTGGTTTGCTAACCATTTTAACCATGTAAGATTTTAGTCTAAATATTTGGTCTTTTTATTCTAGTTTGGTGCATCACTATTTATTATGCCTTTACATTTATTTTAACAAAGCAGTTTCTAGTATACATTTCTCAACAAACAGGAAATTTTAACAAGTTGGTTGATGGGTTAAGTTGGTTGTTAGTTCAATTATCAAAAAGATTAATTGAAACCTAGTTGCAACGTTGGTTAATTCTGAAACTCTGGAAGTGTTTATTATGTTATTGTTGTTTTTAGGTTTGCAAATTTTCTAACGTCCTAAAAACTTTGGGTGTGAAAAAAGGTGACAAAGTTGCGATCTACATGCCCATGATCATTGAACTTGTAATTGCTATGTTGGCATGTGCCCGTATTGGAGCAATTCATTCTATTGTTGTAAGTTCAACATCATACTTATATATTCTGGCTGATTATTAGATCTATACGAGAATATTTTTTTCCAGTTTGCTGGATTTTCTGCTGAATCATTAAGCTCAAGGATCTTGGATGCTGAATGTGACATTGTAATAACCGCAGGTTAAAACATTTGTTTAAAGAGCTTTAGAAAAAGTCTGTTTAATAAATATTCTTAATAATAATGTGTTTTTTTTACAAAATATGCATGGCTTTAAATAAAAATGGCATTAAGAACCATCAAGTGCTGGTTAAGTTCAACTTACTTTATAAACACAAGTATTGTCAATCCACTTGGATGTTTATAGTAGTTGTCTGTAGAATTGTTCCAATGTTTCTCTATTAGATGGGGTATATCGAGGTTCCAAGTTAATTCACCTGAAGCAAATTGCTGATGAAGCACTTCAGTTATGTGATGATGTCAAACACAAAGTTTCAACCTGCATTACTGTGAGGCATTTGACGGACAAAAGTTACAGTGATGATGTCACTGACCGACCTGGAAAGCGGCCATGCAGTAAAGTGCAGGTTTGCAAAGTTTTTAACAGCTTTGTACAAACCACAAATTGTGTGCAGGGAATTCCCCCAAAACCCCATTTGCTCCGTCCAAAAATGTTTCAATCTTAAAATAACTGTAACTGTGGGTTGTGCGAACCATTACTCTTTAGTTGGATTCTGCATAAAACCCCAAAAATTTCATCAAAATAAATGAAAAGTGATGCTTCTGACTAAGTGGTTCCCAAACTTTTTTAAAGTATTCCGCCCATTTGGAACTTTTTATTCCTCTTTCTTTAGACAAGGAGTGATTGAAAGTAATACACTACTAAAAGGTTTGAAACCATTTGTCTTCCTAAACACCAAAATTATCATTGAAAACTAAACTACAAGATGTAAATTTCTCCATGGGAACCACTGTTTAGGCTTAAAAAATGCTTAACAGATAACCAAATCTAAATTGGCTCCAGTACATCACATGGTGATACCATAAGGTGTTTAGTGCAAAAATTTTGTCATTTTGTCCATTGCTCATCAAAATCTACCACATAAACCTGCAGTTTTTAAACCTTTTAGTCTATAAGTAAAAGTTTGCCAAAACAAATAAAGCAATCAACTGTTAACTTGTTTATACATTTGCGCCTTGTCTGGTTAGGTGCCTTGGAACAGTGATGTTGACAAATGGTGGCACGAACTAATGGAAGATGCTTCCACTGAATGTGAACCTGAGTGGTTAAAGAGTGAAGAACCTCTGTTTATTTTATACACAAGTGGTTCGACAGGAAAGCCAAAGGTACAATATTAAGATTCAAACCAGCTTATATAATATTACTGGCATCAGAAACTATTGGTTTTTAATACGTTGTCGGTTTTTGCAAAAGCAACTCATTTTCTGAAATTAACTGTTTGTTATTAAGGGTAAAGTGTAGACACTTAGTGATAAGAATACAACCCTGGTTAATGTTTGTATTAAACAAACACTGAAACAATAGGTGACTGCTGTTTGTTGCAAACTGAACCATTGTTCAATTCCTACTTAATCATTAAAAAACTTATTGTGCAGCCTGTTACATATACTTTACCATGTTCTAAATGTGACTAAATTTGTACCTCCACACAACCACTGTGTTTTGGTATTAGATGCTCTAACTTTTATGTTTTTCATGTCTTTCGGGGGAATTTTTGTCATAAAACAAATGAGTGAACAAAACAAGCAGAAAATATGTTTTATATTTTAGGGAATTTTACATCATGTCACTGGGTACATGTTATATGCTGCCACAACACACAAATACACATTTGACTATCACCCTGGTGATATATACTTCTGCACTGCCGACATTGGATGGATCACAGGACATACCTATATCACATATGGACCGCTGCTCAATGGTGCTACATCTGTCCTGGTAAATAGGGTTTTTCCTGAAATAGTTTAAAGCTTGTGTGTTTTGTAAGAATGATTTGTTAGTTTGAAGGAATACCTTTGTTCCCCGACCCAAGCCGATATTGGGCAATTGTTGACAAATACCAAGTTTCCAAGTTTTATACAGCACCAACTGCTGTAAGGTCACTGATGAAATTTGGTGATGATCCTGTCAAAAAGTAAGTTGTCTGCTAAGAACAGAGACGATGTAGCACGATATATATTCATTGCAAAACAAGATGCAATCTGCATACCTCACATAAAACCTCATGCTGTTTTAAGTATATGTTACAACTGGTCATAAATTTAAACTTTGTACCACAAATCACTTGTAAGTAGTCCTAGCCATTTAGTGTGCCATAAAAGTCTTTCTATTCACCCAATTTAATGACTTCCCTGCATACCATAGTTTTACCATCTGTTTACTGTTTTTGCTTGCCCACTTATGCTGGCCAAAGGTTTTACTATTTATCTTTAAAACACCATTAAATTCAAAATATTACCTTATCTTCCCAGTATAATGAGAGAAGCATGCCGCAGTCAATCTATAGACTTAGTTTTGAATACTCTCTGGTAACAATATCAGTGTAACTAATGACAGCATGTTTTTCAAGGTACAAAAGAAGTTCTTTGCAAGTGTTAGGAACAGTTGGTGAACCAATAAACCCTGAAGCATGGATGTGGTATTACAAAGTGATCGGAAACAGCAGTTGTACAATTGTGGACACTTTTTGGCAAACAGAAACAGTAAGTTATTGCAACTACAGTCGAAACTGGCTTGCCAAAGTTTTTTGGGGCTTTTAAACAATATTTCTACTTATTTGCAAGCGGACATTTAAGGTTTTTGAAACCAAAGGTCATTCACACAACCAGAAGTTAGGTATTGTAGTTTGACATTTTCCTGACGACTATGAAATTAGATGATTTAGACCTGTGGAAAGTTTGCATTTGACATGTGATTAAACAGTATATTCATTTGATGTGAAAAAGGAAACGTTTTTTATTGTACAAGTCTAGGCGATAACAAAAATTAAGGGTTTACTGACTGATTTTGCCTGTACACTCAGACACAAGTATTACCGTTATAACTTTTTGCTGATGCAGGTCACTATAAATAATTTATTTTTCTTATTGTACTTGTGCATTTTAATGGAACATTCTTGGCAATCCACTTTAATTAGTGGTAATGCAAGGGAAACCAAATGTAACACAAACTTGGCAGATTTGCCATGTTAAGAGCAAGCACTTAGACAACAGACTGCTAATAGAACTTTGTTTGTATATTTGCATTTACATGTTTGTTTTCACTTTGCTACTCTATACAAATATTAGTAATCGAATCAACATGTGAAAATATGTTGACTTTTTTAAAGGGTGGCCATGTACTTACCCCGTTACCAGGCTGCACTCCCACTAAACCCGGTTCTGCAACTTTTCCATTTTTTGGCATAGTTCCAGCTGTTTTGTCAGAGAGTGGTGAAGAAGTAAAAGGTTCTGGAGATGGATATTTGGTAAGACTTTTAGTTAAACTACCTATTCTTTACAGTGTGCAAAAGTAAAGTTAAATCAAACAATTCAGAAGTCAGATGTTGATAGATTTCATGTTATAGATCACCAAACATTTAAAAATAGAATATAATAGCAAAAAGCCTATAATGATTTTGTGACCTGTAGACAGTGCACACTGTTTCGACCTGTAAGGTCCATCAGTGCAGCTGGTGACAGGACATTGGCCGTTTAGGCTAGTCTAGCCAAATTACGGCACTCCATAGGGTTTACAAATACGTGTAAATCAGCTTTAAAAGTAATTGCCCCAATAACTAATTCAGTGTTTTGCACAAATGTTTATTAACCTTTGGACAAACAGAGTTTTTCCTTTCTCGCTCCTGGTGTTATAAAGTATTTTTAATGGTACACAGTCTTTTTACAGCAGATTTTTTGTGGGATACCTTAAAACAGATTATATTTTGTTAAGGTATTTAAGCAACCATGGCCTGGTATGATGCGTACAATATATGGGGACCAGAAAAGATTTGAAGGAACTTATTTTAAAAGATTCCCTGGTTACTATGTGCCTGGGGATGGGTGTTATCGAGATGAAGATGGTTATTATTGGATCACTGGGAGAATTGATGACATGATCAATGTTTCAGGTTATATTCCTAAAAGAATGAATTTGCATTTCAGTATTGGTTATGTACTGCAAGTCCTTTTTTATAATAGATGTAATTCAAGCTGTTAAGTAGTGATTATAATTTGAAAGCACTAAAGAACCTTGTTAAATGCCTTTGCTTCAGAGTGCACATAAGTTTTAAAATTATTTCAAAATCTCAGAAATTATGTTATACTGAATAACTGTTGCGTTACAAATGATTTAAACTAGGCACATTTGAATCTGTAGGGCACAAAAATTGAAAACCCGTACATTCAACATCTTTATTTGTATTGATGTGAACCTAAGAATTCATACAGCGCAGATTTTGGGATTTATGGATCCTTCTCCAACGTGGACACTAACCCTTTTTCATCATTTTTTTCTGTCTAATTCCTGTTTGTGTTCATGTTTTGGTCAAGAGCCATCGAAATTACACTTAATTATCACACATGATAAATGGGCATCTAAAGTTGCGCACTGGTTACCCACATTTGTTAACCCAAGCCCCATGAGAAACATGAAAATTAAACATTGCTATACTTATTAAAGTAAATGACCTTGGAGATTCCTATAGTTGCTGCATTGCAAGCAATAAAAAGGATTTTAAGAGTTTGGGTTGTGTACACCCACTTTATGTCCCCAAAACGGTATTTTTTGCAGGCTGTATGGTTTAGTTTACAGCATTTGGTTGAGGAAGAGTTGTCCAACTACATTTTACATATGGTAGCTTCCACAGTTTATCCACCAGTTGACCTGAAGGTCCCAAAAATATAAAAGTTTAAAAACTATCATTCATGTAAATTAATCAATGATTTTACACTCGCTTTGCGTCTCTATATGGGATGTTCATTTGTTGGCCAGCTACGACAAACATAATAAAACAATTAAGGAAATTTAAATGCTCACGGATGCTTCCTATTATTTGTAACGTTTGGTGGTAACTGAAATGCATTTGTTACATCACCCTATAAAACGCGATATGTTACTATAGCTCTGCTGTCAAGTAGTTGCATATAAGCTCACATTTATTGGGATAAAAAGTATAATGCAGTGACTTTCGCGCATGATAGATATTTTAGCAGGTTGATCCGATCTTTTATTTGGCTTCTTTTGCACATTGCAGGTCATCTGCTGAGCACGGCTGAAGTGGAATCTGTCTTAATCGAACATCCTTCAGTTGCGGAAGCTGCTGTGGTTGGTAAACCGCATTCTATTAAGGGAGAAGCACTTTACTGTTTTGTCACACTGGTAGATGGCATCGAATTTACCCAAGTGTTAGTAAAGGAACTCAAGGAAAGAGGTTGTTATAGTTTCACAATAACATACCTTGCAGTGCAATTTCGGAAGGATTTACATACGTTCCGTAGTGATAATTTGTTTGAAAAAAACAATCACGTTTTGTAAGTTGTCAACAAAAAGAATAGTTTTTTGTAACAACGTGCTTTTTGTCGTCACGTCTCTTAGGTCGTGTGTGTGTGTAAAGCTGCAGAACAACGACTGACAACTGAAAATAACTTCTTAAAATAATGTTGTAATATGTCAGTGGCTTATAGATATTAAAAATATGAAGGCAACTTGGCCTATGGTTAATAATTTTGAGCTTCCATATCTTGCATATAGACTTCACATGTGTATTTAAAATGTTGCTTTGTTGTTGGTACGCACCGATTTTGAATCGTTTATCATTTCCAATATTTTATATGGCTGTAGCATTTTACTGATTCTTTGTTTGTGCTGTTTCGCAGTTCGCCACAGCATCGGACCATTTTGTACACCTGACTACGTCCAGTATGCACCGGGATTGCCGAAAACCCGGTCTGGAAAAATTATGAGACGGGTGCTGAGGAACGTTGCCAGGGGTAACCACGATATCGGCGATGTATCGACCATGGCTGATCAGTCTGTGGTTGACGTTCTCTTCTCAAATCGACCTGAACAGGATTAATTCCTAATTGAAACCCATGTACCGAAGGCCAATTGCACGCGCTAATTTGTGTGATTTAACTGCTTGTTGGTCTGTGCTCAAATTCTATAGCCGCGAAAATCTGCCAGGTTTTTACGAAGCATTGCAGCCGTTTTCTCGTCGAACGTTTTACCTCAAATGTGCGTATATCAGACAAAGCCAAAACATTTGGCAGACGCATGTTAGTACAACGTTTTAGCTACCCTTATTTAGTACATTATAGATTTTAAAAAATGCAATAAGTGCGCAATACGCTGTTAGTTTTCTGTGGCCTTCAATATTTGCACGAGTCTTGCTTTCACGTTGTTAACCATTCCAACAAAACTTTTGAAGGTGACCCATCATACATTGTCAACTTAAACATACAGGCAATTATTTTTTACGCTTGCTTTCGGTATATAGTTATGCATTTACCCTTTTAACCCCTATAGTTACTCGTTTTACAGTTGTGCTCTTTAATTCCCCGTTAAAATATCAGCTTGTCTTTTGTACTGATACTGTCATATATAGTACAAAGCGACCGCGTCTTCCCCCATCCCACAACGAGGGTTAATAAAGACACAGCTGATGTTCAGATTTTTGGGCTTGAAGACTACGGAGTTTGTGACGTTCGTCGACGAATTTAGTTGCCAATTTGATCCCTAAGTTTTTGCTTAATGCAGGTCAGGTTGAAAAACAAAAAGGAATCAGTATCTTGTGGCCAAAATTAACCACAAACAAATTGTACACCCTCCGGCAAGTTCCACCGAAAAGCAGAACACGTTTTTGTGGTTTCGAACAAACTTGACAGAACCACGGGGTGGCGACATGTACAACAAGTGCCATGTGTGGGGTGCGATTAGATCGTAACAACAGGCGATTGTTAATTAAAGCCTGTACTGTTTTGAAATTTGTAACAACACTTACAACCTAGAATAAAATATATTACCCAAAGTTAAGATTTGCCTTATCAGATTTTCATATGTGGTATGGAAGCAAAGTTCGAAACAAAGAAACACCACTTCAAAAATGTTGATTGTATTTGTCTGCTGAATCGTATCAACCGTAAATGTACAATACTCTACGCTTGACTTTTTTACTGCGCAGAATATTTGGATGATGGAAAATCTATCACGTTTGTTTAAAAAAGTCGCTTGCAAAACCGAACAGCTTTGACGAAAACACCTTTGTTTGGTTGCTAGAAAAAACGCGGACAGCAATTGCGAGTTGTCATTACAAACTTTATGCAGACACGCAAGATTTCTAAATTGATGTACACTGATTCTGGTATTCATTAGAACAGACATGTGTTCTTGATTTAAACGCTAAAGTTTCAGCGTCGCCACCGATATTTAAATTGAAAAATATCTGTACTATCAACTGAAACGTGCACATTAAAAAACCAAATCAGTTAACGGGTTTTTATAATGAGGTTTTAACTTCCAGTTCTTGGAATATCGTGCAATTCCTGCAATTTTGTCTAATAATAGACAAAAGCCACAAGAAATAAAGTTCGTCCGCTCATCGACTTGAGCAAAATGCCTCCAAGGTAAATTCCGGGTTACGCAACATGCCAGTTGCGGTAAACACCGCCACGAATTTTGTCACGTTTTTTGCCTTTATCAAATAACTTCGCCGACCACGCAGCTCCCGAGTAACCCAATTTGACCGCTCGCTTGTTGCATAACTAATTTTTTCATTAGATGATAAGTTGCCTGATATCGCAAACCGGAAAATCACCTTGTGATACACTTTTTATTTTGATGGTTGCTCAAAGCTGGCAAATCGATTCAAACATCACATAACATATTGAAACTTAAAACAGAAGCCGGAAAAAATAACACTTAAAATCTAGAACCACACCGGCGGCTCAACGATCATCGCCAGACAATGTCTAAAATTGCACAAGAATTGCACAAAAACAGTTTGGCACCAAGCAAAGTGCAATGTTTATTGTCATACATTGAAACTTGACATCAGGTACTGCAGACCACTTAGGAAACCTACCAAATTTTAAAATGGCGTCGACGCCTCTGTCGCTAGCAAGCTTGTTACACAGGAGCCGTCGAATCCATTGTCAATTTGTGTCCGTGTTCTTCTCCGCCTGATTTTGGCCGGTGCTATGTTGGCAACGGCGATGTCGACTTAAACTTGCTTTTTCGCGGAAACTCGCTTGACACTGCGAACACTGGTAGAGAAAATCTCCCGTGTGAACCTAGATTATAGAAAATATGCAACATCATCAATACAGGCAGCAACCAACAATATTAAGCTGAAGAGCAAAATGTTTACGTTTTTATGTTTCACCAAGCTTGAACGTTTGGTGAATTTCGCTTCGCACTGATCGCATTGGAACGGTTTGATTCCTTTGTGAGCCAAAATGTGGTAATGCATCGAAGCCTTGTCGCGGACCCTTGCATGACACCAGCTGCATTGAAATGGTTTTTCACCTGTGTGCACCTGAATGTAAAAACGTCATCATTATCGCTGACAATTTTACTTGAACACCCAGGTTTTCGTTTTGAAGAGGGAAATTTATTTTCTTTTTACTTAGACACAGTTGTCCAAAGGAGCCTGTTCAAAACAGAACTCGCAATTGATTTTGCACTAGTACATGCGTTGCAACAGTCAAAAAACACAGCGTTTGGAGAAAAACATTCTCTAAAAATCGGCAAAATTACGCTTCTGTTACGGATTATTTAGGAAAAAAAAGAGACGGCGTTCTCTATATTGCCATCGCACATGCGCAACGACCCTTTAATTATATTCAATACCTGCATAACATTGGGTTCCCACATCCTTGGCATGTTATATGGTAATTGTTTCTGCTGGCACAAACGTATCGGTAATGGGCCCACACACATGCAATATGCTTATTGGTAGCGGTATTGACTGAGTGTGGTCAGTTTTAGATGAGCAAAAATGTGAACAAAAGTAAAGAATACATTTTCCTGCTACTGCATTGTGGAAAACCGCTGGAAGGAGAGAGTTGCTGTTACGCACAGTCTCTTAAAAACGTATTTCGGTTGCCACTACGTTATCACAGCTTGATTTTGCACAAAACTGAATGAATGCCCAGAAACCCGAGAGAACGTCTGTTTTATGAATGAAGCAGTGGTTTATTATCAATATAGTACAAACTTATCCTTGGAAACCGAAAAACCTTCGCCCGTAGCCAGACTAATAATGAAAATGATCAAATAAAGTTGCTGTGACCACTGTGTTCTACATCGAGATTTTGTAAAAACATTAAGGTTGGCGCTGTGCAATTACGCCTTAATTTTACATAGCGAAACGCCCGTCTGACAGCCCCAAACAAACATTCGTTTATGTGTAGAAGTAACAGTCCAACCGCTATGCGCTGCGTTTCTTTGCTCCTAAACTTGTCAATCATTCCATTCGCGTCGCGTCGTTTTGCATTTGGGTCCCAATAGCGTTTAAACTTGTATTTGGGACTGCAATTACTTCACCGACTAGGTTGGACGTTCAGACAACCAAGAAGCACCCTATATATCCACGTTTTAACTTTTAATACATTGGGGTTGGTATTTTTGAATTATATAGCCTGTGGATAAAAAAGAATTAAATTTGCAGTTAAAGAAGTAACTATTGGTGAATCCAACCAAAAGTAACACTACACTTTCTAATACATTTTATTGTAGCATCTATCAAAATATAAAACTTCTAGGTGACATATAATTTATTAAAAAATGTTGCTTTTACATTTTTACGTTTTTGGGCCTGTGTGTTTTCGGTTTTTACCAATGAGTCAACCAGGCTCAAAAAAATTCAGTGCTCAGCTTTGCGGACGTGGACGAAACCGGTGTTACACAGTAACAATCTAGAGGCAAAACATTATCAACTATTAATTCTATCCAATCGACCTTTTGACAATTGAAGCAAACTCAACGAATATGTCCACACGAAAGAAATAAAAAACAAGTTGTGTACTACTTGCGATAGGTGCCAAAGACAAGACTTCTTTAACTTATTAGTAATTGTCGTTTGTTACATTTCAATGTTCAGTTGTCATTTTTTAATCATACAACTGACAGAATATTTTAAAGGAAGTTTTCTTAAGCGTTAACATTTGTTGGTGTAGTTTTCCAATTATCGACGATCACATGCTGTGACGTAGTGAAAGTTATGTAACAGGTCGAAAAAAGGTGTCTAATATTATTCCAGTGCGTTGTTGCACTTGTAGCACTAAACATTGTAGATTTTCATGTAGGTCTCTTCTGTTACATGTGATATAACTGACAGCGGTTTAGGTTGTAATTGGTCAGCAACGCCATTTTACCTAACAAGCTTGAAAATTTAAGACAACCACTGATAGACACGCCACGTGGTTTTCAAAAATTAAGTTTACCCGCAAAACCACAGTAATGTTTATTAGAACCTGACTAGCGGTTGTAGCAAACGGTTTTACCACATTTTCACCCCAAAGCGGACTTTTTTGAGTAAAATTAAAGTATTGACGAGTTTATTATTAAATGTGTTTCACTTAATCAGTGGCTATTAAACCTGTTTTGCACTGCGACCCACGAAACTAATTTAACCATAATAGCGACTTCCTTTTCAAAAATTAGATGGATTGAACGAAGGTGTTTAGATGGATTTGAACGAAGGTGTGTCACATTTTTAAATTGGATGGCTGGTGCTGCATTCTTTGCTTGAGACCCGTGCATAAGGTGCTCGCGAGCCTTACGGGGATTGTGACAAATAGGTTGAAAAACCACTGAACTAGAGGACAAATTGCAATATTATGTCGTCCAGGGATGATAGACTAATCGAATCTGAAGTCAAAAACGTCGTCCTTGACGCCCAGACCACAATAGTGGGAGGCTGTAACGAAATAAAATAGCAACTACCGATAGGTTTTAGCGAATCAAGTTGGTGATATCCATGTTTCATTGGGATCGTCGTACATTTTGATTCCTAGTAAATTTATTAACGAAAAAAAAATTGTTAAAAAATATTTGGCAATATTAATACCCTCGGAGGATAAACGTTTTTTTAAAAAAAATGAAGACAAGTGGACGTATGGCGTAGCATGCACGAAGAACGTGAATATCCAGCGACACCCTGACAAGTTTTCACCTTTTGGTGCCTTTGTACGTGACCCAACTGCGTGAAAGCTTTTCCGCACACGTTGCAGTGGTAAGGTCTCTCGCCTGTGTGAGAACGTAAGTGGACGGACAAACCTGAGGTGTAAAAGGGACAGTTTTACTGATAAATATAACTGGGCGACTTTTAGTAAATTATATATTGTGCAGTGATTTGTACGGAAACGTTTTTTCGTTAATCAAGTCTTGCACAAAAATTATTGTTGACATGCAGTAAAATGGCCACCTGCTCTGCTGGGAAACGCTGAGTTGCAAAACTTGCACTGATACGTTCTCCGGGAGGTTGTGACTTTGCTGCTTTCTGTTTCATTTGTAACTTCAATAATATCTTCATCACTGAACTTCTGAAATCAAAGATCTAGTCTTTAAAACTTAAAATCGTGAAGCCGATCGGCTAACGCGGTAACGTGCAACAAACTAGTGTGACGCTTAGCGTATAAAGTGTTAACGCCTCAAGTTGCACTAAAGGAAAAAATAGTCAATTGTTGCCAAATTTGCTGGATCTACGATGTAACAATCAAAAGATTAATTTTGAATAGTGCAGTGGTTGTTTTGTTCGCAGTCAAGCGAGACTAGTTTATTTATGCTAAACTGGACAATCCCAGTGATATTTCTATCATATTTTTTGCAGCTTATTAAAATCGCTAGATTATGAAATCCCGCAATAAACTAGCTTCGTTTATTTAGACAGCTAATCAAGGTAACCATGATGTCGATCCCATGCAACACGAAATACCTGTGTTGAAGGGGGTGTGTCACGAACTTTGCGCTGTTACGCAACGATGGAAAAAGCCTCTGGGCGCCATATTGTTACCTGTAATTTACAGTTTTAATGTCGACCACATGCGTTTTACAGTTACCTGGGCTCGTAGCCTTGCCGTTGGTTTTGACAACCCTTCTTGCTGATTAGTTACATCTTCACTATTTAGTGCTGGACAATCTGTGCAAAAAAGGCTGTGTTGACAAATACTATGTTTGCACAAGAAGATTCAAACAAAACTTATCGCGCAAAAGCAAAACACAGTGCAATGGTAATTGCTTTTTCTTCTAAAATGCATTACTATTTATCGCAGAGGACATCACTATGACAAACCTCTCTTTGCTGGATTATTATTATTCAACTTTTCCAAACTTTTCCATGTTTTTAGTCCTTCAGACACATCAGCTTTACTTCTGGGTTTATCATCTGATTGCGGAGGCCAAACCGGTGGCATGTGTACACTGAAAAAACAATGTTTTAATCAGTAAACAACATCCCCAATACCATATTTGTTTCATTACCTTTTTGAAAAAGGAGCTGAATTTTGAAACAGTGGTGACTTGTCAACAGCAGGAGGTGGGGAACAACCTGTAAGATAAATTAACTAAATACACATCCTAAAATTGATCCACACTTTACTCAAATGGTTTAGCAGTAACAAAATTAAAGGCTACTCAAGATGATGTGTTCTGACATTACGGCAAATAAAAAGTAACAAGCTATAGATACAGAATCTCAATATTGCCTAATTAAGTTACAATGCCGTAAACAACAAATTCAGATCATATTCCAACTTAATTAACTAATAAACATGACCATGGCTGATTAACGTTTTACAGACAACATAAAAAAACATTGCATTGCTTCGCACAGTAACATTTAGTAAGTCACCCATACTTTTGTGAAATGTAAAGTTGTTTAGAAAATAAACTGTCTTTGCAAATGCTGAAGCTATGCCACAGAACTATAATACCCACCAGAGGGTCCTTGAAGTGAAGAAATTTGGGGTCTGCAAGCGGGCTTGTGCAAAAATACTGGTGAAGCAATTGGAATCATTAGTGAGTGTGGAAAATAACAATAGGGGTTGGGATGGTTAAAGTAGTTTGCTTGAGAAAATGCTTTTTGAAGAACAAAGTGTTTGACAGAATTCTGTTCAGAACTTGGAATGTGTAAAGAATTCACAGGAGAATGTTCTTGTTTGCCAGAGTCATCGCTATTTGAAGATGATGGTCTTGCTTTGTCAGTTGGCCACTGTGATGAGGAACTTTTATTGAATGATTCATGCCAATATTTTTCAATCAGCGGCATTTTTACTTCTGAATCATCATGAACTGATGTCGGTGAAGATGAATTTTCTTTAGTTTTAGGAATTTGAGAACCATTAAACCATCTTGTGCACCACGTCTTGCAAGGAGCTTTGGTACTTGTCTGTTATTGTTAAAAATCCATTTATATAAATAACATACTGTTATTGGGCAATGAAATATTTGCACTCTATAAACTACACACATTTTCTTATTTATAAAGGTATCATACAAATGTATTTCTTACATCTATACTGGATCGTTCTTCAGCATCAAAATCACCTGAACACACAAAGACCAAGTTATTAGCATCATGTGTTGAAGCATTAATTCACACTTACAGTCATCCTGAAACCTTGTAGCTTGGTGATTTGATGGACTTTGTAAATTTGATGGAGATTGCATGGTTTGGTATTGGCGACAGACGGCCCCAACCTAAAACATATGGATACCATAAAGACAAAAATGTATTTGAATGAAATGTTTTAAAAACATTACCTGAGGCAGCTGAAGCCAATCTGCAGCAGATTCAATGTCATTTATATCCAAGTCAGTCAATTCAAGTTTGGACGTGTAAATTACATTGAGCAAACATTCAAACACAGTGGAAGAAATCATACCTACATATTTGGTGTTGGTTCAAAAAGGAAAACGCAGAAGTTGCAAACAACAAATACCGGCAGATAAACAGAAAGTTATATAATGCAGTCATAGCCCTAGGGCATTTACTGTTTTGCAACATACGCGAGTTATACAACATTACAAATTGTGTTTTATCGTAACTATAAATATGGATTTTTTCTTGTACTTACTTAATTGCAGGACTATTTTGTTTCCTTGTCTTTCTTTGTTGTTTCCTTTATTTTCCACAAGGCTAAAAGATGTTTCAAAGTAGGTGCTTGATGCGGCAAGAACAGCCTGCACAAGTCAGAAATGCAGAAGTAAAAACACACCTTATTGTATTCCCACTTAGTTATGATGTTAAAATACTCTTTCATTACCTTATGGGCATGAAACACTTTTCCATCATTTGTCACAATACTTGCATCACAGTACTGTGAATTTTTTCTTTGTATGTTCAGTTGTGTGAGCACAAAATTTTTAAATTCAAAAACATCAATCACTGTTGGTGTAGAATGTTTCTCTGTTGCTTCCATTATACACCTGTATGTGTAATTATTTCATATTCAACAAAAGTTCAAAATATCGTTTAGCAAACATATGCAAAACATGATATTAAATTATTTGAACAAAATATTATTAATATAGTTTTTCATTTACACATGTATCAAACAAGACTCAATATATAGGCTTTAATCAAACAGAATTTAAGGTAGCACAGTTTTCCCAATAAACAAAGTTTCATCCCTAACACAACGTACCTAAGCTTAGCTCGTCAAAGTGGTAAAAGTAGATGTTACGTAACCTCCAAGTTTTTGGTTTTAGTTACTAATTCAAAAAGATCTAATTGAACATATCAGTTGCACGCAAACGCACAGAATAAAGTACAACAGTTAACAAGGCTCACCGAACAATCTCCAAACATCCATTACAATGAGTAACGTAGATGAAGACTCCTCAGGATATAAATTGCAAACCGAACAGCAAAAAAGGTACTCTTCAGTCAGTTGCTGTTCCGGGGAATTCTCCATACCGAATCACGATTATTCTTAGGCGGGGGCGCACAACCTGTGGTTGCGGATACTGTTTTCGAATACCATGCACATGTATATCAACCAGTGGCGCAAATCCATTGAAATTATTGAGGGGACTTCTGTTCTTGTAAGAAATTTTTGTATAAATGACGTCATTTCGATTGTTATGAGGTCATAATACAGATTTTATCAGAAATAATGGGTTACCGTTCGGCTGAGACAACCTTAAAACGCGGATGAAACTGTTTGCGATCGCCTAACTGTTGCAAAAATATTTAAAAAGTGCTAAAATTGTTGTAATACTACAGTAAACCAGTTTAACAAAAACTGTTTGGATTTCATCCTTAACAAAAAAATCCGTAAACAATTTTTGAAACAATCGTAACAAAAATATTGGGGGGGGGGGCAAATCAATACAAAGCCCCCCAACCAAGATTTGGGGGGACATGTCCACACATTTACTCTGTGAGTTGAAGAAATCCTAGCAATTTATCAGCATAAAAACGGTTACACTACACCTATTGACCTATCGAATGTATCACAACGAAATTTAACAAATTTTTGCAGCAAATGTTTTTCATTAATATTATTAATGACCTTTCCCGTTACTTTAGCATATCGTTGGGACACTATAGTAGCCTACCCATGCAATCGCGACACTTTGTCATTTTTTACATGTTTTTTCCTTTGCAGCATTGGAAAGTTTAAAATAAAGATTTTCTTGGTTTGTGTAGGAAATGTTCACATTGTTTCCTGTTATCTCAGCTATTCCAAATTCCTTCTTCAAGGAGAAATCCAGATTTTTAAACACATTTATTGCATCTTTTTGCATGGTTTTCTTGTCCTAAATCTGAGGCAACGGGTCTTTTAAAACATGCGCATAACTTTGCTAGATATTTTTGCTCTGCGATTGACGAGATGGACATGTAAATAATTGGAGCCATTTTTGGGGGTTTATCATTTTTTACGAAGTTTGCACTCGTTAGACTTCCGATTAGAGTTTATTATGTTGTCTTTGAATCGATTTAGTTAAGTGCCGCCAATACCTGGTGTCCAAGGCAGTACTCTACGCAGCGAAAATCGTCAAACAGTACGGTATACGCCCTTCACAACGAGGTACGCGCAACCCAATAGGCTACGTAGCGTACCGTTTTCTGTTCTTGACAATGGATGACAGTACGGTACGCAACTAAATCAATAAATGGTACAGTACACCCTTCGTAATGAGTAACGTCGTTTGCACAACTCAACACGTATATTCCGCAATCCTTACTGGTGTCCATTCCATTAAACAACAGCGTTACCTAGCGGTAAACAGAAATCGGTATTCCTTAGTCTACAATGCGTTTGTCCAGCAATTTTTTTTCAATGGGCCGACCTTTTGTCAAAAAAACAATGATTGAAAGAGTTAACTATCGAGTTCAAAAACAATCATCGTGATATGGCTCAAACCAGAGGTTCTCAAGCATGAAAATGATATGCCTTGGGAGATGCAAAACATCTTCGCGCCTGCAAACATAAAAAAACGTAAAAATGCAAACAAACAAAAATTTTTCTATGTTGCTTACGAGCTTTTACTTGCATTAAAGATGGTGTAAGTCGTTTAGTTGTACCTTTGTGATGGCATTAGGGCAGAAAATACCTATTTACAGCCCATGTGGTAACTTTTCCAAGTGCCCGTGTGGTGACCGAATGCTACCACTATGTCCCGTGGTCTCAAAGTGTAATAAACATCAATACTTTCGAATGTATGGACCCTTGCATGCCTTTACTATACAATGATTGCATTGTTAGAGCGGATATGTCCATATTTATGTGAATACAAAGTAAAACGTAGGTCATGTTATAGCCTCTACTTGCAGCCCGTGTGGTGACTGAATGTTGTCATCCTGTCAGCCTTAAAATGTAGAACACTTCAACGTCAGTGACGTCATGTCATGGGAAGTACTATTTAACAAAATTTAATCTGGCACAATGCGGTTTATTAATGTACTGAGGGTCTCAATAATTTGTCAAATTTGTTTACTGAGTTGAGAAACTGTATCTGTTGAGGATAATTCAAAGAAAAATGAATAAAAACCGAACAAAAACTGTTTTAATCAACATATATTTACCTTGTAACACTAACATTTTTATATAATACCAAATTGTAAAACATCATAAACATAAAATTAATGACATTTGGACGCTGACATACAAGCTGCACGATTTCTCGCCTACCTAACCTAATGTTTCTTGTTTCCCTTTCAGTCGACGTTGGCATTTTCCCGCTACTCATATTTTTTATTCATGCGTGACGGACGCGGGTGAAGTAAACCAGAAAATACCAAAGTACCTGTGTAAATCGACTGTGTAACGACCAACAGGCAATTTAACGTTAATACACCCGTTACTCGAAACAGGCTTTCAAGACCCAAACAGCAGTACATTTAGGGATCGATCGGAATGGTTTATTCATGTAGAAATACAAGTTATAAAAAACAGCAACTAAGTTTTTATTTTTTAGTTTAAAAAGTAGCCCTTCTCATCGGTGTAGATTCATGTGACGACACAGAACAATAAATGCTTTCGTCACCAATAAGCGTAAATATACTTACATCGTGCACAGGTAAAGAATTTGTATGTTTTTTTGCAGTTTCACTCGACGAAGATTTGACAAAAACAGTTGTAGATATACATAGACACCGATAAAAGTCAGAAAACTAGTCGGGTTCGTTTTTTTAAAGAACTAAAATGACTTTCCTTATAACAGTTAGGCCTGCCCAATGCGCAAGTTGTACTTTATTTTATTGTTATGTGGTGAGGCAGCCATGTTGTTTCCACTTCCTCCAACGTATGAACAAAAATTTACCAATGACAACTTTTTCGTGACAACGCATATCATAATATCGTTTGTCAACGCATATCATAATATCGCAGTGCGGCAAAACGATTGCTAGTGGGCGCTGTACTGTCAGAATGAAAGAAGAAAAAAAGGAACGACAAGAGTGAGTAAAACATCGTTTCCCCCTGGTGCCATTTGCGATCTGATTTGATTTTGTTGCATGGCGGCTGTCAAGCGCTTTCACGGCAGCATATCCTCGAACTGTTTAAAATTTAGCATCAGAATAGAAGTGTTACTGTAAACCATTTCAAGATTTTAGAGACTTCATTTCGGAAATTATAACGAAGTTTGACACGAAATTTCTTGTACATATTTGGTTGACAAGACATCAACATTTATTTTCATTTCTTTTATTCTGAGCAGTTAGTAAATTAGGTAAAAAGAGTACGATCATATAAACGAATCAGTCAGTGGAATGCGTGTTAGTACTTTCCAAACTGTTCGATAAAAATATTTTTAGATTGACAATAGACGAGTAAGAAAAGTCTTTGCATGTCACAACATTCCAGCATGTGCTATGTTGCAGACACTATACATTGTTGTTCCGCTTCGTAGGGGAAATAGCACATTAGTCAAACGTATCGGCTTACACGACCTGATCTGTGTAAAAAGTGAATAGCAATTCGCCTTAGAGTTATTTCAGCAAGCGAAGTGTGTAAACATGACCGGAATGCTGCATGTAGTCCCGCCGGGTTCTGGGACGGCTTGCAGTCCCCATGGCCTTTATCACTCATCCAACGAGTCCTACCCGAATCGTCAAGTCGATGCATTTGTCCCACCTAACCCATACAACCACAGAAACTTGTTTGAGGCACCTACTCTCCTGTCCAGATCGTCTATTGGAAGTTCGTCCGACGGGTCAGACAACTGCCCCCAAACCTCGTCTAACGTATTGATGAGTCTAAATACTGCGCTTTTATGCCAACCAGCTTATGCAACCGCAAACCAGTTAAGCACTAATCAGTACAGCGGCTCAGGGAGCTCGTGGACAAGTTTGCTTGTCAACCCCCAGACTGACGCAAGCAGTCAATACCAGTCTTCTCTTCAATATGGATTTGGAATGACTTATCAACCACCACCGCAACCATCCTCTCTGGACACCAGCATGACCGACATTGTGTCGCATTATCCGGAACTAACCAGCAAAGTTACTACACATCCAAGGGGTCGCACAAAATCGTCAAGTGAATCAACAAAAGGCCAAGGAAAAAAGGTTTAATATTTGTTTCAACTGTTTTCTACATTCCAAACTTCTGTGGATAACGTTTTCGATCTTAAACTATAATGTAATTTACTAGAGACCCGTTTCCTTTGTGTCTGTATTACATACACCATGTTGTCTTACGTTAATCTCAGGAAGTAGTACTAATTAATCTTGTTATAAGATGTAATGCAGACGCCAAATTAAACAGGTGTTACTTTGTTCCAAATTCTCGACACACAGTTCCGGCAACCTGCCGTTTAACTCTATTTGATTGCAATTTCGAATTATGACGTTTTGCACCTGCGCCATTTTGATTTTCCGTTTTTTAGGTAGTTAGTTTTGCGCACGCGGCAAAACCAAGCTAGGTGGAAATATTTGGACAAACTTCAAATCGTTTGTTCAAAATTATTTGAAAACCGTTGCAGTTTGAAACTGATATGATCTACGCATTTCTTAGATCTTCTTTTATGGCCGTTCTTTACCAATTTAACTCACAAATTGATTAATTCCGATGAGGAGTTTGAAACAATGTAAAACCGAAAATTGTGTGTTGTAGCATGATGAACCTCGCATCCGACGACCGATGAATGCTTTCATGTGCTGGGCAAAAACTGAGCGTAAAAGAATGGCCGAAGCGTATCCAGATCATCACAATGCAGAGTTAAGCAAAATGCTCGGTGAGACCTCCTCTAGATATTACGGAAGTTGGTATAGAAGCAATCGAAACTTTCCCTTGCTTCACGCTCTAGGACGCCATATTTCTTTCTCGGGGGGCGCCTTTTGTAGACAAGCCTATCAATCAAAACCGGCTAAGAAAAGGGCACGGTATCAAGAAGTAAAAATTCATTACTGTGACAAAACGCAATTAGTTTTTTTTTATTATACCACAACACCCAAGCTACGTTAGTGTGCTGTACGTACCATCGGTGCACAAACATGGTTAAGCTAAATGTAACAAAAACTGCCAAATTCAGTCTATGATTCAACATTTTGATGATTTTAATCTCGATGACAGTTATTGTACGCGCGAATAACAGGTGGCAAAATTCAGTTGTTACAAATCCGTTTGGAATTAATATTGAGAACGTGCAGTGACGACAGTGAATCATGCGTCAGGCTATTTATTGGGTTGAAGCTGCGGGCTTGCTCAATTTCCCTATTCAAGGTTCATCTTAAGGTGGCTGGTCACATTATCATCGCTTGTAGGCTCTAAGCCCACAACAACGCAGATAGGTAAACGTGAAAAAGCCATGACGTACCGAAAACGTTTTGTTCAAATTTCATAATTCCTATTGATGCACAAACGTCGTTATATTTTGCTTTGTCAAACATTAAACGCTATGTTGGTAACAATGTATGGATTTGGAATAGGTTTATCGTGAATGATTACTGACAAAATCATTTATGTTGCGGTATTTATCTGGCGCATGCGCTGTCGCAGCAGGCTAGTAGCTAGTTGAGCAGTCACATGCTAAGTGAGGGATCCATCCCGTGATAAGACAACAATGATCGCAATTCATCAGGAAATAACTGTAACCTCAACAATGCGGTAAAGGAAGGCATCAAACAAGCAATGTGTGCACAAAGATCAAATTACAATCTACAGATTTGAATGCGCATTAGTAGCAAAGCGACCAAAATATTGCTGTACTGTTTTCCAAAAACAAGCAGCTATGATCTTTTCCAAGTTGATAAAATCCAACACTTTGCGGGTTTTCCACGGCAGTTTTTTCAATATTTGCAATTATGTGACATTTCCTGGGACATGATTTTGTCCAAACTTGTTTGTGACTGAACTGAAGTTGTTTTTGCTTTTGGGGGTTGGGGGGATTATTTTCAATAATACGTTTCTAAAAACCCTATTCGGGTTTAAAACTCATCAATATTTTCTAGAATTATTACGATTGCTATAAATAACTGCAAAATTGTTGTTGTGTCGCATAACGCGAAATTCGCATTAAACTGTGCTGTGAAGCCTGAGTGACAGAGGCAATGTGTTTCGCGCCGTCGCTGTTTATTAGGGATGAAGAGGAAAACAAATCAGTCAGGAAGCGTTGAAATTGGTCGATTGCTTCCCTGAACTGCCCGTAGGTTTATGTGACAAAACTCAGCATTACGGCTTCCAGAACGATCATGTTTAGTGTTTCAAGGAAATCGTAGTTTTTAGCGTTTTCATGGCACACAACGAAAATAATTTAAAACACCGGCGTCGTTTTCTTGCCGTGAACGCGAATGCAGTGTGCAATACGACATAATTTAACACACTGATAACAAATATTTGCTTCTTAACTAGGTAAAAAGTGGAAGGAGATGTCGGCGGAGGACAAGGATCCATATTTGAAGGAAGCGGAGGGCCTGAGAAAGAAACACTTGCTGGAACACCCAGATTACAAATATCGACCAAGACGGAAACCAAAGGTCGGTTAAACTTCTGCTAATCGACATTGCAGAGGAAATGGCTGAAAGCTGTAGCTGGAATAAAGCACAGGGATATGGTTGCAGCTTATTGTGTTTCTCGCTAGCGGTAACGCTCACAGTTGGTTTATTTCAGTTTCCTGAAATGCGCCATGAAATTTGACGCGTCAGTCGCAGAACCCACGTTAATAGGCGACCGCACTGCCTTTGCCGATCACACGCTATCTTAGCTGCACGCTATCACGATTTTCTCTCAATCAGATATTGCTCAAAATGTTTCAAAACTTTACGCAGAAAACGCAAACATAACCATTTTTGTTTCAGGAACCTAAACCTAGAAGAGGTAAAAATGCTATGGCAGAGGAGAAATCCGGTGGACGACAAAGTGACTTCAAATCGTAAGTAGTAAATTGCAGCAACTTCCTAATGTTGGAATCATTTTTGTACGCCCTACTCGCATTTCGCTAAAAGAATGCTCACATAAAGACTGTAGACATCACAGCATTTTTGTACGCCCTACTCACATTTCGCTAAAAAAATGCAGCCATAAAGACTATAGACATCACAGCGTGTCATTTTATAGTAGTAAACAAAGAGCAAGTAATTATTCGTTAGAAGTGGTATTACAACATATTGAACGATTTCAGACTGAACAAGCAACTTGGAAATACAAAGCTCGGTGTGCAAACAAACCAGCACCACAGCGCAAACAGTTTTTCGGGTCATTCCAATGCCCAAATTCATGGACGAAATCACAGCAACGACAACAACAGATGTGATAACAAACTAAATTCGCGCACTACTGGGGGTTACGGTCCATACACCGACAGCAAATTTCCGGCGTGGACAATGCAGGATAAATATCTTCCAGGCATGAAACCCTCACGAGTTGGATCATGTTCGTCGACCGTCTATGCTGGCATCGGGCTGCTGTCAGGAAATGTAGATGCCGTTGGGACATTCGGGATGACAAACCACAAGCGTCAGTCCGCAGGTTCTTACGGAGACAGGTTTCGTACCATGCTGGATGACAAAACTGCATCTCGACCTGATTACGATTTGTCATATGATTCAGTTGGTGGACGCGCGCTTGGTTCCGGGTTTGGTTTGGCCAATTCTATGTATGACAGACCTTTGCCGTCATCATCACTGGGGTCAGCAAATTTTCCGACCAACTGTTACCCGTGTCCTGACTGGTCTGTTGCAAAGCTAGCGACCTCAGCCGCCGCTACAGGCAACGACAGCCTGCGTTACTGGAACCAACTAGAAGCCGGCTATAGCAAGCAAACTTTCCGATCGCACAATTCGATGTATTCTGCTGAGGGAAGTGCTCACGTCGACAGTTCGGATATCGCCTCGCCGACAAGCCAGACGCATAAGTCTAAGAATCAAATTTACCAACCTTACCTTATGAATCATATAAACAGCAGCGCTTACGGTAGTTCTGAAAACTCGCTGTCTGTATCACCAATAGCATGCTACGACAGCCAGTCTACTCACACATATAATGCCATGTCCTCACCCGTTGCTGGAACTGAGTTGGAACCAAAATCGACAGAGTTTATTCCAACCTCAATTGAAGGTCTAACATTGTATAATCAAGAACCAGCTGACCATTTTCCTGCCATTCGTGGATCATTTTCTTCATTTAGTGACCAGGACGGGTTTTATTGCGGGCAAAAACTGAAAACCAACATACACGAAGATATTCTCCCACCAAACGACGAACACCAAATCTCGTATGTGAAACAAGAAATTTCCGGCTCACCTTCCAAGAATACATATGATTGTGCCTTTCCCACTCACGAAAAAAACGAGCGATCTTCCGATAAGCATGTCCCCGGTGTTTTTTATGAAACTACTTCAAGCGAGTCCGCGTTTTACAAAAATTCCGAAACCTTAGAATATCAGGAAGCTTTATCACACGTTACCGTTTCCTCCAGCACAGCGGCATCTGACTCAATTTCATACAACAGCCACCAACAAGAACTTTCGCCTTCTCAGAAAATTCCGGGTGTATCCTTTGAAATGGATTTGACCGCGGTAAACGATACCAACAAGCGGAATGGAAGTTATTTCTATCCCGAAAACCAGTTAGATTCGGCAAGGCAACCTTTAGACACTAGAATAGAAACGGCATATGTGCCTTTGGACCCACCATCGGGGGATAATCAAAATCAGGCATATGATGCATCTTCGTCATCACCCACGGCTTTATACAACGATATACAATGTTCACCACATGACACTATCCTCAGTGGTGCCACAGCCGGGAGCCCTGCATCTGAGCGCAGTTATGAGTCGTCCTGTGGCAGATCCAATGGCCCTAACGCAGAATTTGGCCAAGCTGACAACACATGCTGCCAGCAGAACCTAAGCACTTGATCGCTTAATGCAGCCAATGGTGCAATATGTTGTTTTCCTTAATGTCAAAGTTGTAGCGGTAATGTCGCCATGACAACATGAGCAATCCATAAAATCGATGTAATATATATTTAGAAATCGCAAGAACGCATCATCGTGATGTTTAAGTTCACTGTATTGTCTCTTTTTACGTATACAATGTTCCGTTTCTATAAAACTAGTGCGACGATTCGAAGTAACTCTTTACATACTGCCAAACAATTTACTGCTGTGCTTTTGAACTGTTTTAAACACTGCTTGTTTGTGGCTAACATTATCGGTTAAAGGAAGTCGCCATTTTGTATAACCCGGGCAATAAGTTGTCTCCGCCACGACATCGATGGCAGACGTCCTTAACGTGAGGGCCAGTTACTGGCGGCTAAATTCTAAATTTTATTTTCAGCTGTTAAAACAAACTTTTAGAACTTCTCAAATTAGTATTGCCGCAAGTACTTGTAAGATAAATGAAGAACATTCTTTGAACCCATTTATCCTTGAGCTTGGCTATTTAAACTGCAGTACACATTTGTGCGCGTTGAATGTGATTATTTTGCTGTTTGTTGTTTTGCTGTATTCGTCTTTTTGTAAGCCAAATTTTGATGTTGAACGTTGTCAGAATATTTTTTTCACTGTAAATGTGTAAATATGAGTGTTTGCAATAGAAACTACGTACATTCGTGCACCGCGGCTTCCACTGTCACCCGGACTCCGATATTCTTTTGTTTACTCATCTTAGCTCAGGTAGTTCCTTTACGTTTCCAATGATACAAAATCAATTTTTAAAATGGTAAAGTTATTAGCCCTTTCTGTGTTGTGCTCACATCTGCTTCAACAAGTCATGTTTTGGGTGGAAGTACTCTTGCCGTTGAATAATATTTAACATCCTGATACGCGTCAACGCTACAAAGATTACAAAAGCTTTTTTGACGACAACAATTTTGACATTTTTAGTGACACACGTTACTGTTTGCGCGTTTTCAGTTTTCGCACCGCAAAATTGTTTTTGCTTTTTGCGCTTTTGTTTGCAAGCGTAGCCAAGTACAAATAAAATGACGCCATGATTCCCGGTTGGGCATCTGCAAAGAACAAAAGTCGTCAATGAAAAGCAGTATTTATGAAAAAAATATTTACAGACGGGCAGCAATCTGTGCCCAAAGATCTGAGCGCGTATCATTGACAAGCCAGCACTAATTTTCCCCGAAATTTTATTCGGGGCCGTGTTAACAATGAGGAGGCGCGCAGTGTCACCCTATGATACCGTGAAAATCATAGACAGATCTCATCGGTGGCGAAAAAAGTCCAATGGATCAATTAAAAGCGGCGTTAGGGTAGAACATATCGTACATTTATCGAGGATGTTCGTCAAAGTATTTCGCAGTAAATTTGAAACGTTGCCAGCGGACCCCTGCACGCGCCGGTGCACAAAAGATATGGCTGCGGGACACTGGGGGCTTTTTGTTGTTTTATGACAGCTGTATGTTTCCAAAATAATCGCAAACGATTTTTAAGCTATAGCTTTTATATTTTGCATGCTATATATCAGATAACAGTTGAATCTGAATCACCACAACAAAAAATAAAATAATTAATTTAGCAACTGTTGGTAAAACATTCAGGGATTCATCAGTTGCAGTTATACGCGTGTTACTTGACTGCCATATTGGAAACAAGTCGGCGCAGATGCGGATACAGTTCCCCTCATGCCGCTTTGCAGTTTGACGTCAACAAGACGGGCATTTTCCTGGACTGCGACAATATATGTCAAACCGAATTCCTCCAGTCTCAATGAGTTCCAATGTAATGACGATAAATTTAAACATATCCTATAAGCGCACATTTGTTCACGGGATTACAGCGCGCGAGCTAAGGCTGAGTGAGCGGCCCAGTGGATTTGGGGTCAGATGTACGGCCTGTGGTGCATTTAAATGTAATCTAAATGTATCAGTCGTTTTTTTGTCGTAAGAACATAATTTTGTAACTTTTCGTGCACAAAATACAACAGACCGCCGACAGAGTTAGTTACATTAAGCACCGTGCTACATACAAACTACGTTTTTTCACTTTGCATTGAACAATTTCTTTGCTTCACATTGCTATTGTCTTTTTGGAAATGACGTAGTTATTCATAACGCACCAAGCACACAACATGCAAACACAAGATTTTAAGCTGGTTTGTTTTGATGAGCACCAAATATATTGTGCGTAAAATGTACAAAAGAAAAGTGGTAGGAGTGGTAATTTTTTGGCTATATTAGCATTGCTGATATACGATATAGGGAGAAGCAACTCGCTCGTGATTAGCCTTTCAGCAGCACTTTCACGTCTTGCATTCTTATATGGCGATGTAAATGCTCAGTGGAATCAATGAATGATCGGAAGCCTCGGTCCTTCCGACCTTAGACTAAAATAGTCGGAAAATGCGTCAAACTTCGTCATTTGATAGACAGCGAGGTCGGTTTTGCCTGCAGGTTTCGCACAAACTATATGCGCAGCGTTTTGACTTCTGTGCGTTTCAATAAACAACTTAAATACCAAATAATACTTCACTTCTTACAACACAGTAGGTTTTGTAGCTTTATAGACAAATTGCTTCTTGGCGAACACATTTTAATAACGGTAATCTGCTCTCAAGAGTGCATGGGAGAAAAGAATGTAATATGTAGCAGTTTTAACTTTCACGACACAGCCTTACAACCTAAAACTGGACATGTATGTACATCGTGTGGACATCATCAAGGAAAAGGTTGACGGGCGATTTGCGTGGACTGTTTAATTTCAACACGTAATTGAGTCACATCATCCATTCCACGACATCCGCCTTTTGAAAGTTCTCGAGCGGAAAAATCTCAGGTTATAAAAATCTTCCATAGCCATTGTCTTTCGTGCTGCCAGGCGTAAATTCCCGGATAAAGTATCTTTGCATCAAAGCTTTTGCATCGCTGTAACCATATCACCATATAAGAGACCAAATTAGACGCGTATTAATAAAAGTCTGAAGCGCAAAGTTTTTAGAAACATATTTTTTAAAACATAAACTAACATCAATTTTTGTGCGCGAGATTGTAAAGCAAAGTTACAAAACAAAAGTAATAATCCATATTTGCTACTTTATGTTTCAAGGTTGCTGACAGTATAGCAAAGTAGGAGATCGTCCAAATATGTATCGTAACACAATACTTAGAAATATATAAATGAATAGATATGTGTACAATAATGCTAAAACAATTAAATCAGTAACGACGAAAGGTTTTGCATTGTAGATATTGCCACAATCTGACATTATACCTCGTGCAACCCATTTTTTAAATTTAACGTGGGTTCTTATTTTTAATTTTGTACTTTATCTTATCATATGTTTGTACGTCTAACAATATAATGCAACACTTGCACGACATAGAGCCTGCGGGCCGCATGCGGCCTGTGAAAGCTTTTAATGCAGCCCGCAAAATATTTTCAAGTATTTTGCATTGCATCAAATGCAACGTTTTGCACATTTCACTTTCCATTTTAGGTATAATAATTAAAGTGGTTTCTGTCGAAAGACGGTGCTATGGGAAAATTATATTTCTGTTTATTATTAAGGATTATTTCCTGTTTAGCACTTGTGCTGTTTCGAGTTGTGCAGGCTTGACTTACACAAATACAGGAATATAAAACAGAAATCTTTGCATTTTTAAAACAGGATTCGAACCCAGGACGGTGTCAAGGAAGACTCCCTATCTAAATTTTTATGTCTGTAGGCTACATGGGTCAAAAGCATCAGACCATTCAGCAAACAATCGGAATTTCAGGAATCTTTAGCGCCCTCAAGCAGTTACAAGGATGCCGCCTTTTTTGCGTTGAAGTTCCAGCTGAATAAAAATCGTCACAAAATCAACAACAATCCACGTATCGTTTGGCTGTTTTTGAGCAGATAGACAAAGGGTTGGAACAAAAACGCTTGGCGTTGCTTTTTTTAAAAAACTACTTTCCAAAGTAGCAAAAAAAACTATATCAAGGGCGTGTAAATAAAAGTAGTAAAGTAAAATCTACAAAGGACTACAAAAATTTTCGTGGTAGAACATTCCCTTTTGTGAACTTACTCCGAAAGATGAACTTTATTGAAATAAAAGGCAATGTCAATAAGAAACCACAAGAGCTTAGTACCTGGAATCCTGTGTAGGCAGGAACTTAATTGTTAAATTGTTTATTACACAAATGGGTCACTCTAACTACAAAGTTTAAAACAGCATCGAAAACTAACTTTCGTTGCAAAGACAAGTTACTAATCCTGACCGAAAACCCGTTCCTACTTTGGTCTCCCTGAGATTTAGCGTTTTATTAGTCACTGCCACAGGGGAAGCTATCGTCGAAAAATCTGCTTTTCGCTGTATATTACGGCTAAAGCGTTCGTGATTACCAACAAACATCATCAAAGGAATACGCAAAAACCTTGCAATTACGCTTTCTAGAAGAGATAAAGTGGCCTAGCTGACGCTGAAGCGATGTTCCACCAGGTGCGCGTACATTCCAAGGAGGCATTGCTTAAGTATTCTTTGTGACAACAAGAACTTGGATGCTTCTACTAAGGTTCCTTACCTGAATGGAGCTGGAAACGAAGACTTTCTTACCAGGAACAAATTCATCGCAGCTTAAAGAGTTACAAAATTGGAGGTGATACAAGTTCGACATTGTCAATCTTATATTTCTCTACGAACCAGGTGGTGGTAAAGTTTTTTTGGCGTTTTTTGCCTATCGAGTTTGGCTGGTTTTGATGCGTGTAATTTTTCCTGGAAGTGAACATTTTGCAACTTTTTGTCACAACCGTTTTTTAGGGTTGACAGCTGACCTTAAACCAGTGGTCACAACTTTTGCGTTCCGTGCCACACCTAAGCATCGATAACTATTGTGTTAAACAGTCGCAAATGTCATAGTGGGGTTAATGTGGGCTGAAGGCACCACAAATTTTACAACCACTGCGCCATTTGCACGAACGATGGAAATCACTGTTATGAACCCTGGGCCAAAATCCCGACACTTCCGGAGAAGCCCGGATTCCTTTTTGATTTAGTACGGGTACGGCGGCAATTTTTCTAGAACAATTATTTTATAATCCTTATAAAGTGTTAAACGCACAAGATAACAAAAATGTCCAAAATACAGTACTTTCAATTTTTCAATGAAAATTTGACTTTTTAAAAAACATACTAAACTTTTTACGCCTCGTTGGTTAGCTGCTATCTCTTTATTTCACTGTCAAGCAATTCACATTGAACGCATAAAGTGATCACTCACAAACCAGACGATCTGCAAACCACTGATTTCCAGTTTAGCCCAATTTTCTACACTTAAATTACAAACGGAACACAACATCGGTTTTTGGGCAGATCTTAATTTCAAGCCAATGTGGAAGTTCTATTGTACAGAAAAAACATGACCCCAGAAATTTGAGTTAAATCTAAAGTCCGCAGCTTGCAGCTTTTTTGGCAGCTGCACCTGTTAAATTTAATTACCTAGTGTTAATAAAACACAACAACATTATTATCAACTTATGTCATCAGTATTTTTTCTTCGTTTTTTATGACTAATGCTGCAATTAGAGGGTTCTTGTATTAATTTCTTTCGTTTCTTTTTTTTCTTTTTGTTGGTTTTAATTTTCTGTTCGTGACTTTTCTTATCAACGCCTTGATTTTCACCAGCCATGTCAGAACCAAAGGGTGATGTTTCACATGACATCTGTTTCTTTTCACTCTGTGAATCAAGATAAGCTGTGGTTTGCTAAACAACTTTAACTTTACTACAACCCAAGTTACTGCTGTAACTACTTACCACACTTTCTGATTTACTGCTCAACATTTCAGCTTTTCGCATTTGAAAGTACTCTTGAATATTAAATTCTGATACCACAGAGAAATCCTTTGTTTCTGTTTTATTTTTTATTTTGTCTTTTGGTACTCTTTTTGTACATCCAATCTTTAAATAAAAATTGTTAATAGCCAAAACTTGCATTGAAGGTCCTAAATGAAACATACCTCAACAAATTTCTTCTTTATACTTCTGTCAACACAATCAGTGGTTGTTGCTGTTTTTATTGAAGTTCCAAATATTGCAGATATATCTTCTTGCTTGTATAAAGTTAGATTTTTGCCTAATACAAATATAAAAGTTGTAGTATTCAGAAACTATGCTTCAACCAAGTCAAACTGACCTTTTGAAAATTTCTGATAGTGTAATACTTTCTGTGATCTTGACTGTGTTTCCAAATTGGCAACTGCAATGTCTGATTCTGTAAATGGAACAGGTTTACAAAACCATATGTTACTTACACCATAAAATCCTACTAGTTCTGCTTTCTTGTGGTTTATCATGATCAGAATTAAGTTGATTTAGAAGAGTTGAAAATTCATCTTGATGCGCTACCCAGTTGTTCTGCAAAGTACAATTTACCAGTGTGCATGGTTTTTGCTGACACGTATTACTCAGGGTTTATCCGCTGATGTGTCATTAAACCTTTTCCATTCAACACATCAATAGTTGTTGGTAATAAATTTTGGAAAAAATTTTCCACTGATAAAACGTTTTGAAAAGTTAAATTTTTATCAGGAAAATTTTTACTGGAACTGTCTATAAAATATAGGACCTTGGCAACTAACAAACTATGTTCTGACGTATGTGCTATGATTCTGCTGCAAAGTAATGGTTACAGCAGGGGCAGGCAAACTATAGCACAGATCCTTTTACTTTGTAAGATGGTATCTAACATATAAGTGCATTAACCCAATTTATTTTTCTCTTGCCTGATTGTTAAAGATTTCAAGTGTGTGCGATTTGTTTAGTAGTTCATGTACACACTCTTATAGCCCCAATCAAAAAAAATCTGGCCCATTGGGCAAAACAATTGCCCAACCGTGAGGTACAGTAAGATACACAAAAATGCAACATTGTTCTGGATTCATGTTGAAAAAATTTAGGACAAGATGTTGCTAGTAGTGCCAACATTTTTTTTACAAATCAGAGTTATATACCTCATATGACAAGCTGCAACCTAAACCTCTGCTGTCTGCTTTGTGAGAAACTTTGACAAGAGATGTGTCCCCATCTTCATTTATTCCCAAGCCCTACATTCAATTACAAACAAAAAGGAGTAAACAATGTACTTTGTAATATTTTAAATAGAAACTCATTATTACACACTTTTCCTTTATTCCAGCCCATCTTTTCAAGCATTTTGACACCATATCTCTGATCATCATTGGACCATGTAGAATTTCTGGGGTCAACGGACCATTTCTTTCTTCGACGAGCTAACACAAAATTTAAGCATGTAGCAATAAAACAAAATATTTTGTCACAAATAAACAAGAGGCCCAATTTTTTGCCAATTTTAAATTTGCAATAAGTTAATGTGCAATAAGAGCCTCTAGCCAATCGGGAAAAATTCCTTTAAAGACTCAGCATTTGCAGAACCCACTAATGTGTACAAGGTCTACCGATGAGCAAAGATAATGTTGGCAATGTTTGCAAAAACAAAAGATCCTAAAGGCTCCTTGCATACATTCAACATGTTTTTTTACTTTAAAAGTAAAACGTCATCATGCTAAAAATCTGGAGTGGCAGTACGCTTTAACGCCAAATTTATCTCTTACACATAATAAATCTGGTTAACCTCAGCCTTCCTTTTATTGGACATGTTTGGACAGAATACGAATCGCACCGGCTGGTACCTAGATTAACAATGTATCCTACTACAATACCTTCAGCCAACATTTCGGTATTTCCCCACGCAGATTAAAGGTGCTGTTTGTTTAACTTCTTTATTACAACAAGATGTAGCGAGGTTAATTAAATCGAACCACCATTCCTGCAGCTTGAAGTGCTTTTTCACAGGTATCAGACCGTGAAACCATTTGGATCAAACAACGTGTTATTACTGTAAATTAACGGAGACTACAAAAGCGCATTTGAACAAATACGGTACGCGTTAAAGTACGCTTTCTCAACTACATGTTGAATTGCAACTGTATAAACAAAGCTAAAAATTCAGACTTTATGTATAGAAGGCTTGAGTATTTTTTGTTTGGTACTACCTATACTGATATGCGCAAATGTGTATGAACAATTTTTTTCGCGCTTTTTCAGAAATAAAAACAGACATCTTGTTAATAAGATGCAATGATAAGGATGGGAATAGGAGTTATAGCAGAGGAGGTTTTTTAAGCCCAAATATTTTTTAAGGCATGAAGTGACCATCAATCTTTGTCGATTGGGAACTTTTTTGAGGGGTTAAGAGATACGTAGTGCTAAAAACCCTCCTAGTTTTTTTGAAGACCCTGCTGGTAAGACGTTGGAAGAAGGTACCAAAATTGCCGACTTTATTTTTGAGCGGTCATTAGGCTTTTGCCTACACTTAAAACATAGCCTACATTAAAACCGGGTGCAGACTAAAACTGCAGGTTTAATATTTTGTCGTGTCTCAAAAACACACTTTCAACTAATATTTCGATCTGATAACGATACTAAATATTGACACATCTATTAAAAGTTTTCTCACGTACATTTCATAACAAATTACAGTTAAATTTTTTGAAGGGCCTTGACATCACTATTTTGTTACATAACACGTCATATTTGTTGTGGTTCTTCATGAGTAACTACCAGTCAAAACGAATTCTAAATAAAGAATGGTTTTGGCAACCTAAAGTAAACCCTACCCGAAGAGGCGAATAACACTATAACGGTCAGCGTTATGGCAAGAATTGCGAGTTTCCCCATCACGTACTTACAGCACCGTGGACCTGCGGTTTTCCAAGGCACCGGCAGTGGGAAGTTTTAGGCTTTCGAGAGGCGGACCGGGTCAACCGAGCAGGCGAAGCGACCCTGCAGTTTTAGATGCTGCCGATGAAAACCTGCGCATGACTGGAAACATACCTACTTGTGTGGTAGAATACAAACACAATTTGACACGTGATATGGCACTGTACAGTAACAAAGTCGATGCGGTAAAGTCGGCAACGTACGCCTATACGCGCTGCCTTATGCGCAATAATAACGGGTTGTTGGAGATTTTCTGACATTGTGAGTGGTACTAGAGCTAGGGCAAGCATTAGTAGGATCACTTTTTTATCAGCAAGTCTTGTAAGTTAGTTAATTGGATAAACGTTGAACAAAATGTGTATTGTAGAACAGTTGCTTGATACGAGAAAAATGGCTGCTAGTTGTAATTAATCGATATGTTTAGTTCAACGGTCAAAATGTTCTTTTAAACGGGAAACTATCAGTATCCACAGTATATAAGCCAATTTAAAGTCAAGTGAAGCAAACTATAACTCAACAATTTTTTTGCTGCTGTGGATAAACTACTTGGCGTAAGTGCTATGGTTTTTGTTAGTATCATGGGAACAATTCAAGCGCAAAACAGTTATTCGAGTTTAAAAAACACCGAACTTTAAATTCTTGAATTCGCCCAAGCGTGTAGAAGGACAAGCCTCGACTGCGCCATAAGCCAACAAAACGTACTTTGTTTGCTGTCGCGACCAAAGATGACAATAAGGGGGCCTGTGACGTAGCCTGCCCTTGGAACAAAGCAAATAATTCACAGGCGAATTTAGTTTCACTATCAGAGGAGTAAGCGTCACCTGACAATGTTGGCCCGTGACGGCGTGATAAATCGCGATATGCATCAACGCTACATACCTACAACACGATTGACAGTTGGGAGTTGGAAATATTCGGGAAGTGACATGACCTGTTCACAGCTTTAGAGCGTTTGTAATGCCACAATTTTGTAATCGCTCTTTACGCAAAGGAGTATAGCGGTGTAGCCTTAATACGTTGTCAGCAACACAGGCAAATGTTTGCTAGTCGCTGTCAGTTGACGAAAGGCAGGTCATACATGTGGTATAAAATACAACAAAAACACCGAACCACGAGGATAGCAAAGTAGGCGATAAAGTTGCAAGCATAGGTTAAATGCGTATAAATATTTTATGATGAAAGTGATGTTTCATGTTTTTTTAAACAACATCTATAGCTTTGGAACGCGTGATATGCAGTTTTCGCTTTTATTCTGGCATGTAAAAGTCCCGTGGACATTCACAAAGAGTTGTTAAGGGTGTAGTGGAGCGAGGCGAAGTGGTTTACTTGTGACCTCACGCTTATGTTGAAACAACATTAGAATGCTTTTAATAAGTTTTGAAATTTCCACTTTAGTTGGCACATTTGCAGGAAATCCATTAGGTCAACCCTCTCAAAACTCCCAAAAATACCCTTAACTGGTTTAGTTATTTTGCAAATATGGGTTTATCATCCAGCATTTTCAGCAGAGAGGAACTGGCCGAATATGCTGACCTCACACATTTTACGGAAGGAGAAATCATCGAGTAATAATTTGTTTGGTGACTTTGCTTTTAGTCACGCACAAGCAGTGTTTTCCGTTTTTTTACCTAAACGTCATGGTTTTGTAGCTTATGGAAAAAGTTTTCATCTCTTTTACCTTCCTCCGAATCTTCAAACACGAAAGCAACCATTTCACCGGAAGCCCTAAGCAATTTACCTGAACTGAAAGTAAGTCGAATATCAGAACAATCTATTGTACACATAAATGGGCAGAAACAAAAGTGAAGCAACAGTCCTTAAACATTAATTAATTTATTTCATTGAAAAAAATTATTTAATTTATTTACATGAAATAAAAGCCGTAAATATATTTTGGGCGCTTAATAGAGATTTACAGAAAAAAGGGTGACAACATAAACCAAAATATACCTTCTGTGAGTTATTATTTTGGTTTGTCCGTGATATCAGAAACAAAAGAGATATACACATCCTTTTTCTTTTGGTCAATTTCTACATTCTATTTGTTTCAGCAAAATCCATTTTTGGATAGACTTTGTTGCATTTTTTCCACTTCCTCTGGTGAAGAAGCATGCTTGACTTTTGAGGACTTTTTGGACATGATGAACGTACTTTCGGAAAAAGCGTCATTTGCTCTAAAATCGTCATATGCCTTTGACATATTCGGTCAGTATCCAAATTTAACACACGTAAACACGTACCTAAACATTTCGTTTATTTGTAGATTGCAACGCCAACGGCTTTATTGACGCAGATGATATACGTCATGTTGTCGAGTGTGTAACTGGACACAAGGATGGTTTGGACAACGAAGATTTAACACAAAGTTTAATCGATTCGGTAGGAAAACAATGGGTAACAACGCCGTATCTAATTTGTGTCCACCAGTTTGTCAGTAAAACGTTGTGCTTTTGTAAAATACACTCATGTTGAAACAGTCACATGTATGGTACGATGTATGGTGATTGAAACGATGTTTTAGCGACGACTTTATGACACACGCATAAAGCTGGATAAACAGAAAAGCGTGTTTGCTTTTTCAATCGGGCTAGTCATTTACCCTGGCAATGATTAATAAAAAAGCTGCTACTTTATAGACTAGGGAACGAGAATAGTTTTTTACCCAATCCATGTTTGGATGCTTTTGCCCGACAATTATAATAAAACATCAGCACGTGCCAACCCAAACTTTTACAGATCATGAGAGAAGCGGATTTGGATCAGGACAACCAGCTTGGCCGTTCCGAATTTGAACACGTTCTTTCCAAATCTCCTGATTTTATGAAGTATGATTCTATTTCTTTTTTCAGTATAAAAGGCTGGATTTTGTGCATCAAGAAGGACATCCAATAGAGTTCAGCTGGTTATTATTAAAAGTCCTGATTTTTGATACGCTACGGAAATAAAAATCCGTTTAGTCCAGTGGTTATTCCGTTTAGTCCGTTTTTCAAACCATATTGGGCCCAGCTAGACAAAAATACACGACTTTCCTAACCAACACAACTTCAAATTGTATTTTACTTAATTCACGCATCTTTGGTTTTTACAAAACGCGTTTTGGGGGCTTGGGGCGTCTTGTTATCTTTGATTCATTTTTTTTTTAATTTAAATAACTGCCGCACCGTTTTCCACTTAAACAAAAACCGCTAAGTAATGGCGACCAAGTTAAAATGCTATTTTGTAATATAGTAAGGTAACGTACTGCTGTAATCAAATATCGGATATTTAGCTTCCTAAATGTTCTTGCCAAAAAATGACAGTTCTATTGGTGAAATGAGATCTAGTGTTAAAGCAAACACTAGATCCGACACAAACCATTGCAAGCGCTCGGGAACAATAACTGACGTTGCAATCAATGTCAAATATTGCATTCCATGTTTATTTTCCCGAATTGCTTGATTGGCATCCCATAACCAATTTCAAGAATTTAAAAGGCTAGCACTTCGTTACAACTCATAACAGTTTGTCACGCACCAATTTGTCATAAGCGCCTGATGGTCAAGTGAATAACGGAAGGTTGTCTTCACAAGGACCAACAATCTTGTTGGTTCTAATTCCCTTCAGTTCCTCGTTCTCTTTATCTATTTTTTTTCAGCTCGTTCAAGATTAGAATTTAAACGTGCTTTCATACGTCTGCATTGACGGAACCAAACCTGAAAGTGGACGTACATCTTTCAAGCAACAAACCAAGAATTGTACAATATTCACTTGTCTAGTGGGGTTGGACTTGCAGCACTTATCCCCAGATTTACTTGCATTTTATAGTTTATATTTGTGTTACGTCTTTCGCTCTTTGTGTGTTTATGAGTCGCAATAAATGTACACTGTCACACAGACCAAACGTACATGCATATTTAGGGCCATTTGGACACGACCATGCTGTGATACGTTTCATGGAATGGTGAAAGACCCTACCTCTGTACCTACCTACCTGTACTGGTGTGGTATAACCGCAAGGAAATCAGGCTGAATTAACACTAGCAATTAGACAAAGAGCAATTTGGGTAATTTCTGTCTCAATAAGTAACTGGATTTGATTACATCCCACGTGCACATTTCCTTTTGTCATATGCTTTGGAAGAAGACAATTGCCATAAAAATGTCATCAGAAGATATTTTTAACAGTAACAATGATTTTATCGCAAACACTGTTGAAAGTAGTGCAGAAAGTGGTGAGCAATCTAACAAGCACTTTAGGACGTATTATTTTTGCCCTTATAATGTCACATTGGAACATTGACTTCGAAATTATCACAACTCTTTTAACGTCCTCGAAACGACTAAGCCTAGAGCAATTCATTTTAGGATATTTTTATCAACTCAGGGCTTATAACGGTATTTGTTTGATACTTGCCACGACAAAAATCCTAAAATGGCCAACAAATGTATACATGTGTAGACTATCTGTCGCAGGGTTAAACGCGACAGACAAATGCAGACGTAGCGTATGTACCATGTCAGGCAAATGTGACAAAAACATTGGGAAAGACACAAATAAATATAAAGGAGGACCTGTACTAACAGCGTCAAAAAGCAAAACAACATTATTCACAGAATGTATACGCTTTTAGCTTGGCTTAGAAAAACCTAGCCTGAGGTGGGATTCGTACTCACAACAGGAGCCTGTCCTGGCGCTCTACCAACTAAGCTACGCAGGCTCGGCGGTGCACCTGCCGAAAATCGAATCACAGATACCACTGTCAGCTACATGCTGCACATGTCAGCTTCTAGTAGGGGATCGCCAGATCGGCCATAGCATTTAAATGTAAATTATATGCTTGCGCATAGTTGGTCCTAGGATTTGTCCTGATGTTTTCATGCAGGCCAACGATAACGACACACTCGCATATAAATCATAGCACGCCACGCCTGCAAGAGGAGTTATACCGGATCGTAGGCAGGTAGCGGTGTCTGTGGTTCGACTTTTGGCCTACGTAGTTCAGTTGGTAGAGCGTCAGCCCCGGTTAGGCGCCGGTCGTGGGTACGAATCCCACCTCAGGCTAGGTTTTTCTAGCCATGCCTCGCTTGCTGGAAATGCTTGTAAGGCTGATTACGATACGGTATAACGCCTCTTGCAGTCCTGGCGTATTATGTTTGATATGTGAGTGTACCGATATCGTTGTACCAAATATGCTTAAAGCATATAATTCACATTTAAAGCCTACCCGCAGTAATTATGGGCCCCCTTCCACAAAGAGGATACATACATATTTTTTTTATTTTTTCTGTCTAACGCGGGTTGGTTCCTACGTTTTGGCCACGAAAGAGTTGTTCAAATTTTTATTTGCGCCAGTTCATCCACAGGCTCCCAAAACGTGGAATTTTTTAAACAGAAATATGGGCGTTTTGCTGATTAAAATTAGGCGGTGATGACCTCAATGCGTTTGCTATTTTGCGATGTACAAGACAGTGCGACACAGCAATTTATTTGTTCGTTTTTGTTTTTAGGTCTGTCATTTCGCTGCTGTATGGTTAGTCTAGATCATTTCTATGCAGTATGTATCGTACAAGAAACACCTTCCAGCATATAGGCTATAAACAGAATATCATGTTTTACGACAGACGAATACCACGTGTTGATACTACACCACTGTTTTACGTGATTTCGTAGTATTAACCAACGTTAATTTTATAAATGATTGTGTGTAGTGTTAACCCCGTCCTAAAAACATCACCACTATATTCAGTAATTGCATATGTGTGTGGGGACCCATGTGTTTATGCTAGCAAAAACAATTATGGCATAAAAATACCAAGAGAATTAGGGACCTAATGAAATGCGGGTGTTGAATATACATCCAATATATCATAAAGGAAACGGTACATGTGGAAAACATCTTTTAGTGGTAGTAGTGTATGTGGGATGAAAAAATGAAGAACGCCACGTACCTTTCTAGTTAGGCTAAATCATATTGCAGACACGAAACAAAAATAACATATATAGCTCGTAAATCAAAATTTAAAGCAAAAATTAGGCTATTATCATGTGGGTAAAAATTATAAGTTTATAAATAATAAAGTTTGGTCTGCATAAAGTTTAGTTGAGTTTATGTTTCATGAAGGATATTTGTACAGATTCCTCCTAGAAGTGGCTATAACAGTCATGGCTTTTTTCCACACCTGTATATAAACACAAAACACAGATTTTTTCAACTTAAAAATGTTCTGCTAACCAAACGCCCTTCCAATCGTAACACGTTGTATTTACCTTGATCGGCCACAGGTACGACCTTCGCAATTCCGGAGTCAAAGTTTTTCGATTTTTTTTGTTAGAACTGCAAATTGTTCGCAAGTTGATTGTCTTGGCAGTGCCTGGGGTGCAGTCAAATGGGCCAGTAAATGGATTGTGTTGCACTATTAATGTTGTGCACTAAGGGTGGAATTCACCAAGTAGGATTAAACTGGGATTAACGTAATCCTGGATTAAGTAACAGATTATCTCTGACAGCGGTATTCACCAACCTGGATTATTTTTTAATCCAGGATTAAATAGCCCAAAAGTTAGCTTTGTTAAGTGCATTCTGACGAGTTTGGTCACAAGCAAGCTCAATTCTACAGTTTATTTTTGTGACAAAATTTCGAGGCTTAAAAATAAAAACATACGGAAACCAAACTTTTGGTTAATTGGAGAGAATAGAGTTTTTAACACATTATAAAATAAGCCCGGGTATTTCCCATCGTCATTCCTTCGACACTATTTGCTGTATCTTGGAGGCGGGGTTGTAACAATTTAGTGACAGGGTGTCACTCGCTGCCTGTCACTGACAGGGTGTCCCGGATTTGTGACAGGGTGTCCCTGATTTGTGACAGGGTGTCCCTGATTTTGTGACAGGGTGTCCCTGATTTGTGACGGGGTATCCCTGATTTTGTGACAGGGTGTCCGAAATTTGTGACGTATGTCACAGCGTGCCACCATCGATAACTTTCCAACAACGGTTACTTTGCATCTATGGTAACTTACATATGGCGTCACAGATTGTCTTACTAATATCACTTCCCTGGTTTTGTAAAGTTCACTAAATTATAATTTTTGACTATTATTACGTCCAACCCAACCTAATGATTCGTTATGAAGCACATTCGGTGCTACTTATGTAAGTTGATTACATTTAGCTGCACCAAAAAGGAAGATCTGTGACTTGAGGATGTCAAATATTTGAAGTTGGTTATAGCAACCTAAACAGCTATAGTCTCTATAGTAGACAAAAATGAGGCCTTGAAATGGAGTTTATTTTTAAACAAAGTTGTTGTAAACACTGAACACAAAAAGGCAAAAACATGTAAATGTTTAGATACAAAGAGAACAAAATTTGAACAACTGTTTCTTGACCAAAACGTGGGAACAAACTGAAAAAACAAAGTAAAAACAATATGCGCCCCCTTCGTGGAAGAGAACCGATTGTTACTGAACAATGTTGTGGTTGCTTTGAAACTAGTTCACCAAAACAAAAATAAAGTTTTAAAAATACCCCACAGTTACTAATAATATTTGTGCTACCAAGATATGAACAAAGTTTAATGATTATCAGAGTGTTATAAAAATTATTGGAACTTGTTTATTATTAACCTGTGTTTACTGCACTTATTTCCAAGAATTGGGACATCTTGACACAAACAACATCATGTAAGCTTCACAAGGATTTGGAACAGAAAGTTTTAACAAAAAAGTTGAAATCACATGGTTTTTCACTTCTTTTACCAACATGTTGCCACATCAGTTTGTATTTATGCATTTAAGACTATAGCTGGTCATGTTTTGGGATATAACTGGAATTAAAACTTACTTCTGTTTTCCTTTGTGGGATAGTTAATCCTGCATTGGATGTGATGCATTTTTTCATGCAAGGTAACTGTTGCTTTTTCAGGCTTAGATTCACTTGATGCACACAAGGGAAAGCAAGAGCAAGAATACAAGGCCTTCTTCAAAAACTTATTATCAACAAACAAATCTTTTTCTTCAAGAAATTTTTCTAGCAACTGTAGTTTGCAAAACAATATTACTCAGTACTCACAGCACGTCATTTTCTAACAGTTTTTGGAACAACATCCCACACCAGTTAAACTAATCTTTTTCTTCCAGACATTTTTCTAGCAACTGCAGTTCGCATAACAATATTACTCACATCACGTCATTTTTTAACAGTTTTTGGAACAACATCCCACATTAGATACTGAGCAAATACGCCGAATGCTTTGCCAATTCTGTGACACCGATTTTCAGGGACACCCAAAATCAGGGACACCCAAATCCGCAGCGACTTTAGTGACAGCCTGTCCCTGATTTGGTGACATACAACGGGTGTCAGTGACACCTGTCACAAACGTGACAGGGTGTCACAAAAATGTCACAACCCCTGTTGCTGAAACGAGTTGATGATCAACGAAGTGGAACGAAAGTTAAATTTTCTGTTACAACATGTTTTGTTTTGTGAATTTTATTGGTGAAAAACCGTTTACACTAAAAATACAGTGCGTAATATATAATCACAGTCAAAGAAAAATATTAGGGATTATAATACCAGCAGTGAGACTGTTGCAAGTATGCCATAGTCGACCAGAAACGAAATCGCACAAAACTTACCATTTGCTAAAAACCTACTGCATTTGTTGTGTACAAAAAA